>PVKP010008936.1:0-70450 GCA_004027715.1 Plecturocebus donacophilus | reverse complement strand
CATTTCACAGGTTTAAATAAAATATTGGTTGGCTGCTTATTTGTTATTTTCATCCCCTATTCCTTCCTGTCTCCATTGTTAAACACAATTATTGGCATAAAAGAGGTTTTTAATACCCATTTTTAGACTGTATTTTAGCCTGGGCAATAAAACAAGAATCCCATTCTCTCTCCCTCTTTCTCTTCCTCTTTCTTTATCTCTTTCATTCTTTTTTTATTCTTTCTTTTGCTGTTTCTTTCTTTCTCCTTTTCTCTTTTTCTAAAATCTCTTCCTCTTTCTTTCTCTTTCATTCTTTTTTCTTTCTTTTGCTGTTTCTTTCTTTCTCCTTTTCTCTCTAAAAAAAAAAAAATTGTCCTCATAAAGTTGCAATCTAATGAGTAAACTGGTATATATAATATATATATACACACAATATATATTATCAGGCACTATAAATACTACAAATAAAAATAGATGAAGGGGTTAGAGAATGACTGAGGCATATTTTAAGTGGGATGATGAAAAAGACCTTTTTGAGGAAATAAATGAAATGAATAAAATGAGGAAGGGAGCTATGCAAAGATGTATGGTAAGTACACTTCAAGAATAGAAAAGAGCAATTTCATAGTGCTAAGGCAGGAAGGGGCATGGAATGTCCAATGAGTAGCAAGACTACTGGTTGACTAGCATAGAGAACCACAAGGTGTAGTCTGTTTTATTAGAGACTAGGATTGAAACCCCTGCATTTTTGTTGGTTTGTTTGTTTTTGCTTTTCTTTTGCTTGGTAAATATTCTTCCATCTCTTTATTTTGATCCTATGTGTATCTTTGCACGTGAGACAGGTCTCCTGAATACAGGACACCAATTGGTCTTGAAACTTTATCCAATTTGCCAGTCTGTATCTTTTAACTGGGGCATTTAGCACATTTACATTTAAGGTTAATATTGCTATGTGTGAATTTGATCCTGTCATTATGATGCTAGCTGGTTATTTTGCCTGTTAGTCAATGCAGTTTCTTTATGGTGTCTATGGTCTTTACAATTTGGTATGTTTTTGCCGTGGCTAGTACTGGTTTTTCCTTTCCATATTTAGTGCTTCCTTCAGGAGCTCTTGTAAGGCAGGCCTGATGGTGACAAAAATCTCTCAGCATTTGCTTGAACTCAGTTCTGGACCTAGCAGACCCAATAGACATCTATGGAACTCTCCACCCCAAATCAACAGAATATACATTCTTCTCAGCACCACATCACATTTATTCTAATATTGACCACGTAATTGGAAGCATAATACTCCTGAGAAAATGCAAAAGAATGGAAATCATAATAAACAGTCTTTCAGCCCACAGTGCAATCAAATTAGAACTCAGGATTAAGAAACTCACTCAAAACCACACAACTACATGGAAACTGAACAACCTGTGCTTGAATGAATATTGGGTAAATAACAAAATTAAGGCAGAAATAAATAAGTTCTTTGAAACCAATGAGAACCAAGACACAACATACTAGAGTCTCTGGGACACAACTAAAGCAGTGTTTAGAGGGAAATGTATAGCACTAACTGCCCATAGGAGAAGTGGAAAAGATCTAAAATTGACACCCTAACATCCATCAAAAAGTGGGCAAAGGATTTGAACAGACAATTCTCAAAAGATGACATTTACAGCCAACAAACATATGACAAATAAGCTCACCATCATTGGTCATTAGAGAAATGCAAATCAAAACCACGGTGAGGTACCATCTCACCCCACTTAGAATGGCAATCATTAAAAAAATCAGGAAACAATTGATGCTAGAGAGGATGTGGAGAAATGGGAATGCTTTTACACTGTTGGTAGGAGTGTAAATTAGTTCAACCATTTTGGAAGACAGTGTGGCGATTCCTCAAGGATGTAGAACCAGAAGTATCATTTGACTCAGCAATCCCATTACTGGGTATATATCCAAAGGAGCATAAAACATTCTACTATAAAGACACATTTACACATATATTTATTGCAGCACTATTCACAACAGCAAAGACTTGGAACCAACCCAAATGCCTGTCAATGATAGACTGGATAAAGAAAATGTGGCAAATATACACCATGGAATACTAAGCAGCCATAAAAAAGGATGCGTTCACACCCTTTGCAGGGACATGGATGAAGCTGGAAACCATCATTCTCAGCAAACTAACAGAAAACCAAACACCACATCATGTTCTCACTCATAAGTGGGAGTTGAACAATGAGAACACATGGACACAGGGAGGGACACATCATACACTGGGGCCTGTCAGGGGGTGGAGGGTAGGGGAGGGATGGCATTAGGAGTAATACCTAATGTAGATGATGGCCTAATGGGTGCAGCAAACCACCACGACATGTGTATACCTATGTAACAAACCTGCACCTTCTGCACATATATCAAGAACTTAAAAATACATATTTTTTTAAAAAGACAAAAAAAAAGCTTGTAAAGCCTCTCCTCTCTTAGTTGCAAATCACGTGGTTTTTCTTTTCCTTCCCTTCCTGAAATTTTAAATTTTAAGATATTTATCTAGAGATTCTTGACACAGTAAGAGTTAAAGAAGGGGAAAAATTAGTATTTTATGGAACAGGGCTTTTCAAACTTGAAATGTGAAATTATTCATGACAAATGCATTGTGTTTTTTCTCATGAAGATATGCAAGATGGAGGTCACATTTTATCTGTCTATGTAACAAGCAACTAAAAAAATTTTAAGCTTTCAAAAATAATAGCATTTACACATGCTGAGTACTGTTAAAAAGCATCATGATATCAATTTAATTTATTCTGTGGGTTTTGAAAATACATATAAAGAAGTTAATCACAATATATCTAACTGTGCATTCAATACAAATACACGCTTTTCAAAATGTCTTCTTTGTCTCATGACTAACCTTGTTGCTATAATGTATGTGACACCAGGAACATTCTTTTGTCTCTCCATACAAATGCTTTTCTTATAACCTTCGGTAGTTATACACAACAAGAAAGTAAAATATATTGAAAATAAGGTATTTAGTAGAAGGTTGTATGCCTTCCTATTCTGCAACCTCTCTCAGTCTCCTTGAAAGTTTCATTTAAATGTCTCTATTGTTTATGTGTGGACATCCTTTTCAATTTAAGGGTAGTTGAATGAACAATATACTAAAATTCAAGTGCAACTGAGTTAAGGACACTGGTAGGTGCAGTATGAATAGAATTTATGAAAAGGTTTCAATCAGCTATGGCTTGAAAGCTATAGCTTTGTTGAAGGATGCTTTGTCATGAATCTCTCTACTGATACAAAGAGAGCCAAAAGTATCTATGTTCTCACACTGAAATGAGCCAAACACAATGTATATATACATATTTTGCATATATTTTATAAATATTTGGTTCAAAATGCACGCAGGGACCATTCTTAATTATTACTACCTATTTTGAAGTGCTTTTTATTTATGTGTTAGATCCTTCTATCATGTTTATAGTCACTGGCATTGAGCAAGAACTTTGGAAACTCAAGACTGGGCTTTAAGTAGGTTATTGATTGGACCTCTCCAGATAAATTTACAGATGGAAAAGTAGACACAAGTCATTTCTGTATGCTATATTTTTCTGGAAGTTTGTAGTAATCAATGCAAAAATGATCCACATTTTCTAAGATCTTGTGGAGCTAAAATAATTTCACATTTTTGGTTAACCTAAATTATGAGATGTTTTGAATATACCAATGTAAAAACAAAATGGTGAATTTCAAAGATGGTGAACCAATTTACATAATATAAAGGAAACTGAAATCCAAATGAAGTAACATTTACTACACAGTTACATAAAATTTAGATTTGGAGGCTTCACTGGCCTTACTGGCGAACACCAGAGAAAGGCTCTAGGTCCACACAAAGATTATTAGGCAAAGAGAAAACTAAACCTGGTTTCTTTGTATATATCATAAATTACTGCTAGAGAATGATCCATTTGCAAGCTACAGGACCAATCAGAGTAAAGAGCCTTAACAAATTAACAAAAAATTGCAAAACTCATGTGATTTGGTAACAAGAAGATCAGCATTAGTTAGAAGCATAAAATAATAATTTGTAGAGTGAATTTCCCCCACATTTGGCTTCTTAGAATTATTTTAGTTGTTGATATTATATTTTAAGAATCTGCATAAAGCAGAGGTCAGCTTTTCCAAATATAGTTAACATCAGTCAAGGAAGTACTGTAAAATTACACTTGTTTTTATTTTTAATGATACTTTCTATATATTTATAGCAATACAATAAACATCACAAAATAAATGAGCTCTTAGGCCAAATTAGCATAATTTAGGATTCTAATACACAAAAACAAATATTATAAGAATAGTTTTTGCTCTGTGACATATTTTGCTCAGTTGATCAGCACAGTGGCAATAAAGCCTGACAAACATCAAAGTCTTCTATAGACTAATAATTTTTTCATCCTTGCATGCCAGCCTGTATCTAACAAAATAAAGTGCCAACGACAAAAGGGACCAACAGCAAAGGGTAGATAGGTGTCTCTCCCTGAAACATTTTTCATAAATACTCACACATACAAACACACACATTACAGTAGGTCAGTAGTTTACTTTCTTCTGACTCCATGTCTATAAACAAATCAGTGGCCTTAAACCAATAAAAATCTATACATTTGGGCATCAGGAGCTACAGAACATCAAAACAGTACATTGGACTTTTGAAGACAAAGTGAATTCAATTCAGCTCAACAGTATTGACATTCTTGTCTTAGCCAGTACTTTCTGTTTGCTATTAAAAGCATGAAGTCTCAAGAATTACCAGTTGGTTTTTCTGCTAGTGAAATAATATTTTTTATTTCAACTGTTGTTTTAGTAGTCAAACACAATTATAAGTGAAAATAAAGTGGTTGCGATAAAATATTATTTGAGTTATTTAGAACTACCTAATCTTTTATTATTAATCACATTCCATGTATTAATAGCTATGTATTGTTTCTTTTTTCTTAAATTTTTATTTTATATTGAGGGAAGTATATGTGCTGGTTTGTGACCTGTGAATATTGCATAATGCTGAGGTTTGAGATACAGTTGATCTCGTCACACTGGTACTGAACATAGTACCCAGTAATTAGTTTGGCAGACCTTACCTTCCTTCATTCATCCCTCATCTAGTAGTCTCCACTGTCTATTGTTACCACATTATGTCCACAGGTACACAATATTTAGCTCCCCATTATGAGTGAGAACACAAGGTATTTTATTTTCTGTTCCCATGTTAATTTGCTAAGAATATGACCTCCAGCTGCATCCATATTGCTGTGAGGGACATAATTTTGTTTCTTTTTATGGTTCCATAGTATTTCATGGTGTATGCATACCTCCTTTTCTTTACCCAATCCACCATTGATGAGCATCAAGGCTGATTCCATGTCTTGGCTGTTGTGAATAGTGCTGCAATGAACATACAATGCATGTGTATTTTGGTAGAATGATTTATTTTCTTTTGAATATATACATGGTAATGGGATTGCTGGGTCAAATGTTAGTTCTCTTTCAAGTTCTTTGAGAAGTCTCCAGGCTGCTTTTCACAGTGGCTGAACTAATTTACATTCCAACAAAGAGTGCATAAGTGTTCCCTTTTCTCCACAGCCTCAACAGCATCTGTTGTTTGACTTTCTAACTGGAGTGAGATGGTTTCTCATTGTGGTTTTGATTTGTATTTCTCTGATGATTAGTGATGTGGAACATTTTTTCATATGTTTGTTAGCCACTTGTGTGTCTCCATTTAAGTAGTATCTCTTCGTGTCTTTTTCTCACTTTTTTCATGGGGTTGTTTTTTGCTTTGAATTTTTCAAATTCCTTATAGATTCTTGATATTAGGTGTTTGTTGAATACACATTTTGTAAATTTTTTTACCATTCTGTAGGTTGTCCATTTACTCTGTTGATAGTTACTCTTGCTGTGCAGAATCTATTCAGTTTAATTCAGTCTTATTTGTCAATTTTTTTTGTTACAATTTTGAAGACTTGGCCATAAATTCTTCCCCAAGGACAATATCCAGAATGGTTTTCTTCTAGAATTCTTATACTTTATTATATTTAATTCATTTTAATTTTTGTACATGGTGAAAGAAGGGGTCCAGTTTCACTCTTCTGCATATGTCTAGCCAGCTATTCTAGTCCCATTTATATAATAGGGAGTCTTTTCCACATTGCTTATTTTTGTCAACTTTGGCTAAGATCAGAGGGCTGTAGGAATGCAGCTTTATCTCTGGATTCTCTATTCTGTGTGCCAGTTTTTGTACCAGTACCATGCTGTTTGGGTTACTATAGCCTTATGGTATAGTTTGAAGTCAGGTAATGTGACATCTCAAACTTTGTCCTTGCTTTAGACTTTTCTGGCTATTTTATCTTTTTTGGTTTCATATAGATTTTAGAACATTCTTTTCTTTTTCCTAATTCTATGAAGAATAACACTGGTAGTTTGATAAGAATAGTGTTGAATCTGGGATTACTTTGGACATACATTCTTTTGAATAATATTGATTCTTCCAATCTATGACCATATAAGGTTTTTACATATGACCATATAAGGTTTTTATATTTGTTTTTGTCATCTATTATTTCTGTTAGCAGTGTTTTGTAGTTTTCCCTACAGAGATCTTCTACCGTCTTGATTAGATCTCCTAGCTTTTTCCTTTTTGGTATGACTATTGTAAATGGGATTATGCTCTTGATTTGATTCTCAGTTTGAATGTTATTGGTATATAAAAACGCTATTGGTTTTTGTACTTTATTTTATATCTTAAAACTGCTGAAGTGGTTTATCAGTTTTAGGAGCATTTGGCAGAGTACTTAGGGTTTTCTAGTTATAGTTTCACATTGTCCATGAAGAGAAATAGTTTTATTTATTTTTTCCTATTTGAATGCCTTTTACTTCTTTCTCTTGCCTGTTTGTCCTGGATCAGACTTCCAACACTGTATTAAACAGGAGTGGTAAAAGTGGTCATTTTTTTCTTGTACCAGTTCTCAAGGAGAATGCTTGTAGTTTTTTGCCCATTCTGTATGACATTGGCTGTGGGTTTGTCATAAGTAGCTCTTATTATTTTGAAGTACATTCTTTCAACACCTAGTTTCTTGAGAGTTTTTATCATGAAGGAATATTGGATTTTATCAAAAGCTTTTTCCATAGCTATTGTGATAAGCATTTGTTTTTATCTTTAATTCTGCTAATGTGGTGAATCACATTTGCTGATTCGTGTATGTTGAATCAACCTTGCATCCCACTAATGAAGTTTATTTGATCATGATGAATTAACTTTTTGATATGCTGTTGAATTCAGTTTATTAGTATTTTGTTGAGGATTTTTCTATCTCTGTTGATCAAGAATATTGGCCCGTAGTTTTTTTTGTTGTGGGTTTGTGTGTGTGTGTGTGTGTGTGTGTGTGTGTGTGTGTGTGTATCTTTGTCAGGTTTAGGTATCAGGATGATGCTAGCTTTGCAGAATAAGTTAAGAGAGGAGTCTCTCCTTCTAGACTTTTTGTTTGTTTTGAACAGTTTTAGTAGAATTAGTGCCAGCTCTTCTTTGTGCATCTAGTGTGATTTGGCTCTGAATCCATCTAGTCCTGGGTGTTTTTTGGGGTTAGTAGGTTTTTTAGTACTGATTCAGTTTTGAAACTCAATACTTATCTGCTCAGGGTTTCAGTTTCTTCCTTACCGAAACTTGAGAAGTGTGTTTCTAAGAATATATATTCATTTTTTCTAGATTTTCTAATTTGTTTGCATAGAGGTGTTCATAATAGTCTCTGAGGGTCTTTTGTATTTCTGTGGGATCAGTTGTAAGGTCAACTTTGTTGTTTCTGATAGTGCTCATTTGGATCTTCTTTTTTTCTTTGCTAATCTAGCACACTATCAATTGTGTTTATCCTTTCAAAAAACAAACTTTTTGTTTCATTGATTATTCTGTGTGGATTTTTGGATATCAACTTCTGAATGCCTGGAGGTCTGCCTCAGTATGGAGCACAGAGGGTCCTGCTTTCTATGTTGAAGAAAATTGGGGTGACTCAGCCTGCTGGCCCAGGAAAAAAAGATGCTCCAGATTTATACTTGGAGTGGAGTGGACCATGATCTCAAAAGAACAGGCTGGGGCACCTAGCAATGATACATGCTAACCAGTTCCAGTATGTCAAGTAGGCCTTGGATGAAAGTCTTGCTGTCAGGAGAATCTACAGCTGTAGCAGATCTCCTCCTGCCCTGGGGAGAGTGTAATTCCAGTTCTAATTGCTGAGACAGTTTGCATAGCTATGGCTATGGAGGTTCTTACTCTACTGCAGAGCAGGTGCTCCAATCTCTGGCTTGAGAGTAAATGCCTGGTTGGCCATGTTGCTGGGTCACCAAAAAATAACTAACTTTGTGCCCAGATTAAAAATAGCATGCTACTCTCAGTCCCAGGTCTGGAAAATGTCTGCAGATTTTTCCAGTGTCTTCTTCTCACAAGCACTCTAAGCCTCTCCCCAAATTATCTCCAGGGCTTGAAAGAAACAAAGTACTCTCCATTAGTCTGGGTTGCTTGCATCCCCTGTGGAAAGATGAGTCACAGAGGTAGGCTTTCTTCCTGTCTCACATACTGGGGCTTCACTCACTTTTATCAGCTGGACACGATCACAAGGGCTGTTTGCACACATATTCTCCTCCCTGGGACCTGGGGTGTCATTCATGATTCCAATGGATTCCCATTTTCCTTCTTGAATTAAAGCTTGCAGAATTGATCTTTTTGCCATATCTTACTATTTCCAAGTGGCCTGGGCATGCTGAAAACCTTTAATCTGCCATTTTGGGATGGAAAAAATATTTTCTTTTTTTAACGTGAAAATCACTTCATGGTGAGAAGCTAATGCAAGCTGGGAAAGTATATAATGTGGTCTTTAAAGAAGAATAAAATGAAAATGAGTGAAGGAATTCTACTCAAGCAAGCGTTGATATTCTGACATTGAATTGAGCAGAGTATTTATAGCATCAACTCTGGCCTCAAATCAGTACACTATATGGTTATGAGGTATATTTCCAAATAATTCATCAAGATTTTGCTTTAGCTTTTCCTTATAAAGGACAAACATTACCTTGTCTTACTTATGTTTATACTACTCATTCATTAAAAGAGATCTAGAAAGTACAAAACCAAGTACCAGAGATTTTTAACCATGCTTTTTTCATTTGCCATTAAGAACTTTTTCTCATTCTACCCATCCAGGAAGCATTATTCTACCTCATCTATATTTCATATGTTTTTAATCTTCCTTTACTTTTCTCAAAAGCCTTTCAGTAAAGCTCTGAAGAATTCTACTGTGAAATAATATTTCTTTCATTTTCCTGAAAATGTATCACTTCTATATAATTTCTATTGTATTGTTGGTCTTTATTATTTCCTATGGTAAAAACTTGAGTGATCAATAGGAATTTCATGTAGCATATAAAATAAAATGTATAATTACAACAGAATATTTATGAAAGGAGCACATCAAATACCAATAGCAAGACAAACAGCCTTCTTGTTAATGGTTAATTATTAAAGTTTCATTTAAAATGCATATGGTAAAAAAAAAAGGTGAAGGAAGAGACTCAAAGACATAGGAATTTAGTAGCAGTCACTAGAAAATGACTGTTGAACAGGGAAAAGCCAAGGTTCAGTACAAGATGGGTTCCCAACTAGACCACCAATGAATAATTATCCTAGGTCTTTTTTCTTCCTATGTTATAGTGATCTGCAATATCATCAAATAAATTCCCTACATACATCCAATGGAGAAGCTGGTCTGCCTATACAATCCCTTAACTGGCACAGGATACTTTTCCCCAGCTCTTATTTAAGGCATAGATCTGTGAGAAAAGACACAAAGTCAAAGGGAATATTTAATTATTCTCATGATTATAGGTTTCTGTAGTCACAAATATATACAAATAATAGAGTCTCAAGATAGTCAAAGGGTACCATGAGCATAAAGAATGATATGCAAAATAATATATTTCAGTAAGAAAATTGGGAAACAAAATTTTTGATCACTGTGAGTAATATTTTTACAATTATTATCACAGATGACAAAGAAAAAGGATAATCAGAAAACATGACGATCATTGTGACTTTTTACAAATATAGAGTAAGTGATAGAAAAGAAATCTTGACTAAAATCAAGTTAGTGCGTTTAAAATGAATGTAATATGATAATGTAAAAACAGGCACACAGAAATTAAGAGAGAAGAATCATGAAAGGTCCAAGAGTCTGAAATCTATCTAAAAATGTTTCCAAAAAAAGAACGTAAAAGTAATGGAGAGAGGGAACAATTAGAATACAAAAGACTATTCTAATTTTAAAAGTTCCAAAATAAAAACACCTGGAGAATTCATGAGAGGGAAAACACACCAACACTGTGAATTATAAGAATAAGAAAAAAAAACAAAACTTCTACAGACAAATAAAATTTACCTACATGGAAGGAAGTATTCACGAAAAACTTCTGGACTAAATGACAAAAATCATATACTGACAAACATTTTCTTATAGGAAACAAGAGATGAAAGAATGCTTTAAATATTGAGTAAAAAATATTTGGAGTGTTGCATACTATACCCTGCCAAACTATCAAGAAAATGTGAGAAAAAAGTATAAAATAAATTATAGATTCTAGTTTTGATAAGCCAGGATTCAGAGAATTTATTGACCATGCACCATATATAACCCAAAAGGCTTGCAAGAATATGGACAGAAAATGAAAGAGAGTCTATTTAACATTAACATTTGGAAGAATCTCTTTTAAAGTAATGAATTTTTAATGCCATAGCATTATATTTTCCCCTTTATGGATCCATTCATATTCTTGACTTTATAAAACAAAATGCTTAGAAAACCATATTGTAAATGCTGCCTCTTAGCATTTGATTATTTGGAATCAGTCTAGACATAGCCCAGAAGACTTACGTTTAAATAACAGAATAAATGCTAAAGTTTGGCAACATAAAAAATGGTAATATAACTAACAAAAAGTGAGAGATGGGATGGAAAAGAATTGAAAGAAAAGTTGAATGTGCATAATTTCTTATTTTCTTAGTAGAAATTCATTATGGATTGTGTTAATTTGACAAATCAGTAAAGCATACATCAAATAAGTACATTATTTGACATTTAATAGGCAATTCAAACACAAACAGAAAATTCATAGCGGTTTCCTTTGGATAGTGAGACTAGCTTGGGATGTATATGAGAGAGGGAAGAAGTCAACCAGATTTGATATTTTATTTAATTTACTAAATAGAGTAACTTAACAACAAAAAAAAAGAATTGATTTTATAATAAAAAGTTTAATACAAAACACATTGAAGTAAATATCTCTGAAACATCACAAATAGTTCAAAAATAAGTTTAATTTTGCTTAAGTATTTCAGAAGTCATCACCGCAGAAATATAAAAAATACTTTAAGATTGTCAATGCATTGAATGACAGTGTTGGATGAACAAAAACATTTAAGACCAAACAGTCAAAACCACTAGTAAGATACAGAAAGTCTTGATGTAGTCATGTATTCTATAAATATTCTCTTTTTTTATTGGTAATATGATCTGGGTCAGGTTGAGAGGATGACTACTTAGTAAAACCAGAAACTATGATCTTCAGCCAAACGTAAGAGTCTGAATAAGCTCAGGAATAGCCAAAGCTCCACAACCTATTAGCTTATTCTGAGGTGCCAACTATGGTCTCTCTGTTTAGCCATAGTGATTGAGTAGCATGTAAGATACCCTACACCTCTCTGCTTACCTACTGAATGTCAGTGTAGAGAAAAGAAGCCAGGCCTCATCAAATAGTCAATGTCACAGTAGTTTCAATTGTGAAAAAAACCTTCCTGCTAACTAACGTTAAATATATGAATGCTCCTGCCCTTATGAGAGGTGGCATTTTATTTTTTATGAAAAAGAATTTAAAGTGAGGCAGCCTCGCGTTTTCATTCCAATTTTATCTTGTGAACTGAGACATCTTAATTAAGGAAATTGTACAAGTTAACACTGTTCTTGGCTTCAGTTTCTCCACTGGTAAATTCAGATATCAATAGCAATGGCTCAGGGTTATGTTATGAGTTGTAAATAAATATGCTCTCATCTAGGATCACTCATAATTCTTTGCATGGTTTAGAATGAGTAAATTTTAAAAATTATTAATGTGAACATTTATATTGTCATCCCTAATACAATTTAAGGTGTGGCAAGTAGTAGCAATCTTTTTTTTGAGAAAATACTTAAAAATACTAAACACATATTTTAACTTATAGTTCTATTCATGTGAAATGGAGATTTATGAAAAATTAATCATCATGATAGGTCAAATTTTAGAGAATCACATTTAAATCTCAAAAAAGCACCAAGCATCCTTTGTCATCCAGGGTCTCTTAAATCAGTGAAAAAAATGCCTATTAGGTAGCAAGAGATTCTGGTTTTTGTGTTTTACAGTTTTAATCAGTTGCTACTAGAGACTCTATCAGATTGCCTCTTCTGCCAGAGTGATGTAAAGGATGAAAGATGGTTAAATTCCACATCTCATTTTTTAGATATTAAAAAATCTTATAATTAAGAGATCATTTTGTCAAGCACACAAATTAAAGAAGGTAGTTTTCTAAAGAAAAAGCCAGACTTCAGAAATGCCCTAGATGCATTACATATGCACTACCCAAACCAAAATGGAATAATTCTTATTTCTTATATTCCTTTTATTATAATTCAATTCCCTTTCTGACTGCATATATCAACCATTGCACACATTCATTCCACTAATAATTTGACTCGAGGAGAAAGACTACACTTGAGGGGAAAATATGATTCTGCATTTCCTCCATAAAAAACTGGGCTATTTATAAACTTTAGCTTTCTTTTTACATTTGTACTGAATGAAATAACATACACATTGACATCTAGTTTTATAGATTGATTTTCCCATGTAATACTTAAGGGATTTGCGGTAGCTATGTTGAAGGGCATGTACAATTAAATACATCCTATGTTTTTATTCCATGTTTTATTATAGTCACTGTACTCATAGAAGGTCACATATACCTGAGGCTCAGCTGCCACTACATTATTGTTCCCCTCCACTTCTTTTTAACTCAGCATCCATTTAAGTCCCACTGTGTTCAGTTCAATAAGTGCCTGATAAAGAATGTGTCCTCATTCATTTTTCTGAAGGTCTAAGAGATTTTAGGACACTGTTTTTCAAAGAGGAATAATATCAGAATGATTTCTCTACTTCTCTATTCTCATATTACCCCATAGAGACTATTATTTTATTCGGTTCTCTTCCTGGAACTTCCTTCAGCATAGACTGTCTACCTAAATCAGAGTGTTTTAATTATTTACAATGTTAAGTGTTTCTAAGTAGGATTAATGTACCAGCACTCAAAGTCAATTCCCTGACTCCCTGAGGAGTCTCACACATTGCACTTAGCTTTTACAGACTGTGCAAGTATCCGTAGTTAACTATACTTGGCTCCTCAACTTTTTGCTCTTTTTTTCTTGTTTATATTAGGTAATGAGGATGTAAGCTTCTCTTAATGTTGCTGAAATGCACTCTTCTTTACTATTTGATAGACTTGGAAGAGATTCCAAGGAGCACTCAATTGAGGCAACCTCCATACTGGGGGGAAAAAAACAAACACATCATTCTGTACAATGAGCTCATAATTTTTCAATCTCAAATAACTTTTTGCATTCCGCATACTCTTTCCAAAATATACAAAGGCATTGTCTATTCAGTGTGACATGTGGAAGAGCTGTCTTAATTGCATTTCACACTTTCTTCACAGATTTTTTTTAGAAATGCTAAAATCTAAGGAATTTACCAAATGTCAAAAGAATAACACCTCCCTTCCTATTCCCAATGTTATACTTTCTTTAACTTTCAGATAAGTCCAAAAGCTTCATCACATCTTTCCACTCAAGCCAGAACAAGAACCTGAAAGAGTTTTAGTCACCCTGCTTCTACTCCTTTATTCACATTACTTGCTGCCTGTATTGAACTACTGTCCTCTCCACTATCCAGCCTAGATCTGATTCCACCAAATAAGCCTTTCTTTATCGGCACAATTTATCCTCATCACTCTTGTACTTCCCAAGTTCCTCTCCTCCACCCTCCTTACACAATTTGTGTTCCATTGTTCACTGCTTGAGGATTTTTTTGACTTGCTGTTAGTTATATGCGTTTCTATGAGATAAAACTATGTCTGTTCCTTTGTTTCTATTCACAGATCACAACACATGAAGTAGCTGGCACATCACTGAAAACCTACTGAAGTTGGTCAGAACACCTGGGTTTCACTCTTAATTCTGCCACTTACTGATTATTAAAAATTTGGTAAATTATTTTATCTTTCTAAGCCAATGTATTTTTCCTTCTTAAATTACAGGTAATATACCTACTTCATATAATTGAAATCAAATGAGGTTATATTAAACATCCTTGCAATTTCCGCCCAAATAAATTAAATATCCCTTGAATACTTAGTCATTCTGAACAAGCATCATGCATTCTGTCACACTGAGTATATCTGTTCCTTTTAGCACAAGTTGTAATAACTTCATTATTAAAATTTAAGCATACTTGGTAATAAGTTACAATCCACTTTGTTAGAAAAACACTGTACCTACATATGTCTTTGAGCTACACCCTGTCTTCCTTGGGCTGAGAATCAGTATGTTCTGGGACAGTGCCATCAAGTTTCCCAAGAAGCCTTCTTTTCTGAGTCTAGGAAGATATCCTTAAATATTTTTGAATGAATCACAGATTATCTGTGTACTTGTGGTATAGTATTAAAATATTTATTTGTTTCTGCTAGAATTAATTCATTTGTACATTCATTATATTATTTAGAGACTTATTTAACACTGGACTCTGTGTATGATCCCATTTTAGGCATTAAAAATGGAATAGACTATGGGTTCTATTAGAAAATACGTCATAAGAAAACACATACTTCAGAGCAAGGGTCAGCAAACTTTTGCTGAATAGGTCAGACAGCAAACGTTTTAGACTGGTGTATTACACTGTCCCTGTGGCAACTACTCAGCTCTGCCATAGTCGTGTGAAAGCAATCATTAACTCATGCATAGCCTCAGCCATTATCAACAGCCCTCCTTTTTGTGGTATATTTCTTAATCTATAGATCAAGTTAGAGATAAATAACATCTTGACAATACTGAGCTTTCCTATTCGTAAACATAAAACATGTCTTCATTTAATTAGATTTATTTCTTTTAACGGTTTTACAGTTTTCCTTGAATAGATCTCTATATCAATATTCTGTTATTAGATATATTAGATATAGAATTCAATATTCTGTTAGATATAGAATATTCTGTTAGATTTATACCTATTTCACTCTTTGGGGTGCTAATGCAAATAGTCTTGCAAACAAAAAAAGTTTTATGTCTCCTTTCCCAATCAGTATAACTTATATTTTATTTTCTTGTTTTATTGCATTAGCTCAGACTTCCAGTACAATATTGAAAAGAAGCAGTGAGAGGGAACATCCTTGCCTTGTTCCTCATCTTACTGGGAAAGACTCTAGTTCATTCCATAAGGTATGATATTAGCTGTAGGTTTTTTGCAGATATTCTTTATCAAGTTAAGGAAGTTCTCCTCTATTCCAAGTTTTTGGAGTTTGTATAATATTTATTTTTAACATTTGTTAAGATATGTTTTATAGCCTTGTTTAAGATATGTTTTAAAGGAAATGTGGTCTATCTTGGTGAATGTTCCATATGAGCTTCAGAAGAATGTGTACTCTGATGTTATTGGATGAAGTGGTCTATAGATGTCAATTACACCCAGGTGATTGACAGTGCAATCTATCACCTGCACAATTTCATCAGTCTAATGTACTAGACATAAGTCTAGTGTATTTTGATACTTTCTTGTTAGGCACATGTACATTAAGAATTACTATGTCTTCTTGGGTAATTGACCCTTCTTTTTTATGTAACAGTCCTGTTTAACCCTAATAAATTTTTTCTTTGAAATCTGCTCTGTCTGAAATTAATATAGCTACTTCTGCTTTCAATTTTTTGTGGGATGGTATATCTTTCTCTGTCCATTTAATTTTAATCAACCTATATCTATATTTATATTGGGTTTCTTGGGCTGGACACAGTGATTCACCTCTGTAATTCAAGTACTTTGGGAGGTCAAGGTAGAAGGATCACTTGAGCCCAGGAGTTTGAGATCAGCCTGGGCAACACAGTCGGGCCTCATCTCTACAAAAACAAAATGTTATCATGTGCATCTGTGATCCCAGCTACATGAGAGGCTGAGGTGAGAGGACTGCATGAGCCCAGGAGGTTGAAGCTGCAATGAGCTGTGATTGAGCCACTGCACTCCAGGCTGAGTAACAGAGCAAGAGCCTATCTCTAACTAACTAACTAAATAAATAAATAAATACAGATTTCTTATAGACAACATGCAGTTGAGACTTGGAATTTTGTTTGCTTGTTTGTTTTTTGTTTTTGTTTTTTAACTGGCTCATTTAGGTCATTGATGTCCAATGTGATTATTGATATAGTTGGATTAATACCTATCACAGTTGTTGCATTCTCCTATTCAATGCTCTTTTTTTATTTTTCTCCTTGTGCCTTCTACTCTTTTATAAATTTTTATGGTTTTCATTGAGATTTCTATATAATTCAGTTTCCCTCATTTTTTATCCTATCAGTTATATTTATTTATGGTACTTTTTCTAGTAGTTTTCCTAACGCTCGCAATATACGTTTACAACAAATCCAAGTCCACTTTCAAATAATATTATATTGCTTATAAGTTGTAAGTACTTTAAAATAGCAAAATAATCAAAATTTCTTTCTCCTGTACCTTGTATCATTTCTCATTCATTTCACTTAAATATAAGCACACACATGGTTGATATTATTTTGAACTATTATCTGTTACGTAGTCAAGAATGCAACAAAAGTTTTTATTTTACCTTCACTTACTGCTTCTCCAATATTCTTTCTTTATATTAGTCCAAATTTCTGAGCTATACTTTTTCTTCTCTCTAAATACCTTTTTTTTATTAGTTTTTACAAGGCAGATCTACTGGTAGCCAATTCATTTAATTTTTGAAGACCTGTATTTCTCTTTAAATTTTGCGGAATAATTTCACAATATGCAGAACTATAGGTTGGTAATTTTTTTACTCAACACTTTAAATATTTCAGTGTTGTCTATTCTTGCTTGCATGGTTTCAGAGAAGTAGGATATAATCCTTGTATTTACTCTTCTATAATAGAAGAAGTTTTATTTATTTCTTCTGGCTTTTTTCAGGATATTTTTCTTCATTTATTTTATTTTATTTTGTAGTTCAAGAATTATGTGCCTAGGTGTAGTTTTTTGGCATTTATTTCACTAGGTGTTCTTCAAGTTTCATGTACCTATGGTTTCACATCTGAAATAAATTTGGAAAAATTCTCATTCACTATTTTACATATTTTTTCTATTCCTTTCTCTCTTCTTTCTGATATTCCCATTATATATAAATTACACATTTTGTGGTTGTCCCTCAGTTCTTGAATATTCTCTTTTGATTTTACTTGTCTTTCTTTTTTTTGCTTTTTAGTTTTGCAGTTTTCTATTGATATAGTCTCAAGATCAGAGATTACTTCTTTAATGATGTCCAGTCTACCAATATGCCCATCAAAGGCATCCTTCATTTGTTATATTGCTTTTTAATCCTAATCTGTTTTTTTTCTTAGAATGTTTTATCTCTCTGCTTGCATTGATCATCTGTTCTTGCATGCTCTCCACTTTATTTATTAGGGTCCTTGTCATATTACTCATAGTTGATTCCCAGTCTTTTAATTCCACCATTTCTGCTGTGTCTGGTTCTGATGCTTTTTCCCTGTTCCTTCAGATTATGTTTTCCAACTTTTAGTATGGTTTGTAATCTTTCTCGATGGCTTAATCTGATGCACTGGCCATGAAGAACTGGGGTAAACATGTTTTTAAAACATGGTAGTTAAAGGTGGGGTGGGGAGAAGTGTTCTATAGTCTTATTATTAGGTCTCAGTCTTTTTGTGAGTTTATGCCTCTGGAATGTGAACTTTATAAGTTTTTCTCAGTTTTTTTTCTCCTCTTTTAAGTAAGATAGGATGGCTAGAGTTGGCTGAAGCTGGACATTTCCCTTCCCTCAAGCCTGATGAAGATGAACTATCTGTAGGCTTGATTGACTGGACTATCTAAGATGACTTAATCATATAACTGGTAGTTGATGCTGGCTGTTATCTGGGAATTCAACTAAGACTGTAAACAGAATGCCTACAGGTTGCCTTTCCTTGTGGCTTGGTTCTCTCACAGCATAGTGGCTGTATTCTAAGAGGAAGTATCTCCAAAATATTTCCAGTTGTGAAGAAACAAAATATTTGGGGCTTTTAATGACTAGGTACAGAAGTAGAAGAGTGTCACTTCTACTGTATCTTCTTATTAGTTAAAGCAGTCACAAAGCCTATACATATCTTCAAATTAGAACTGGGGAAATAATCTCAGAGAATATAAGTGAAATTCTAAGGATCAAGAAAAAGAATGTTAGCAAAATCTCATGAGCTCTTAAGAAAACAGTGAGCAAGAACATAAATGAAAATAAAGACAGGTTATTGGAAGCTGAAGAAAGGGGAAATTGCTATCATATAGCATCAAAGTTTGACAACATTTGCCAGGCATGGTGGCTCATGCTTGTGATCCCAGCACTTTCGAAGGCTGAGGTAGGTGGATCATTTGAGGTCAGGAGTTCGAGACCAGCCTGACCAACATGGTGAAACCCTGTCTCTACAAAAATACAAAAATCAACCAGGCATGGTGGCTCATACCTGTAGTCCCTGTTACTTGGGAGGCTGAGGCAGAAGAATCACTTGCACCCAGGAGGTGGAGGCTGCAGTGAGCTGAGATCACACCACTGCACTCTAGACTGGGCAACAGAGCAAGACTCAGTCTCCAACAAAAAAACAAACAAACAAAAAAAAAACAAAAAAAAATTCAGTTGCAACACCATTAGAACTACAAAATTTACTTAATAAAAAAAATAATTTAGTTAAATATATTTCCAAGCAGTGTTGAAAGTGTCACCTGGCTTCTTCTTACTGTCTGCAGTAAAATGAAAATAAAAAACTTAAGCTAAAAGAATAATTGTTAAATATATAAATTATCCAGAGCTTTCTATGTTTAAAATAAAACTGTATCTAAATCCTGCCTATCCAGATGGCAAACAATGCTAAAAATATAAAAATGGTTTCCAGGAAAAGATCAAATCCAAGACATTGTCAGGAAAACACTGTCTAAAGATAAAGAGTGTCACTGTGAAAACCTTTATCAAGAATTTAGAAATACTTAATGTATCAAAAAATTTTTTAAAATAGAATCTCTAAAAATCTTAGAGGCAGACCTCACAGACTCATTTTATTAAACAATGAAACTTCCAAGAATTTTAGATATGTTTTTCTATAGTAGCCATATAGAAAGTTCAAAATAAAGTTTACTGTGACAAAATTTGTTATCAATGTTGCTTTTTAAAAATTGAGTACCTCCCCAATAAGATTTCTAAGAGACTCACAGAATCTTGTTAAACTGGTTGTTTGCTCTATCCTCTACTTATTTTTTAATTTAAGCTTTTTAAACTATTTTTTTCAACTTTCATTTTAGATACAGAGGGTACATGTGCAGACTTGTTACACAAGTATATTGCAGAATACTGAGGCTTGCAATACAACTGATCCCATCACCCAGGTAATGAGCATAGTACCCAATAGTTAGTTGTTCAGTCCTTGCCCTCTTCTCTCCCTCACCTCTTGTAGTCCCCAGTTCATTTTTGCCATCTTTTTGTCCATGAGTACTCAATGTTTAGCTCCCACTTACAAGTGAGAAAATGAGATACTGGTTTTCTTAGCCTGTGTTAACCTCATAGGATATTTGTCTCCAGCAACATTCATGTTGCTGTAAGAGACTTGATTTGGTTTTTTGTGTTTTTTTTTAATGGCTTGTGTAGTGTTCCAAGGTGTATATGTAGCACACTTTCTTTATTCAATCCATCACTGATGGGCATCTAGGTTAATTCCATTAATTTGCTATTGTGAATATTGCTATGATGAACATACAAGATATGTATCTTTTTGGTAGAATGATTTATTTTCTTTTCAATGTAAACCCAGTAATAGGATTGCTGAGGTAAAATGGTAGTTCTGTTTTAAGTTCTTTGAGAAATCACCAGACTGCTTTCACAGTGGCTGAATTAATTTACATTTCCAACAGTGTAAAACTGTTTTCTTTTCTCCACAGCTTTGCCAGCATCTGTTGTTTTTTGACTTTTTAGTAATAGTCATCCTGATGGGTATGAGATGGTATCTCACTGTGATTTTGTGTTTCTCTGATTATTTGAGATGTGGAACATTTTCTCATAAGTTTGTTGGCCACTTGCATGTTCTCTTTTGAGAAGTACCAGTTCATGTTCATGTCTTTTGCTCACTTTTTAATTGAGTTGTTTTTGTTTGTTTGTTTTTGTCTATTGAGTTGCTCCTTGTAGATCCTGAATGTTAGACCACTGTTGAATGCACAGCTCATGAATATTTTCTCCCATTCTTTAGGTTGTCTGTTTACTCTGTTGATAGTTTCACTTGTACAGAAACTCTTGTTTAATTAGGTCTTACTAATCAAATTTGATTTTTGTTACAATTGCTTTTGAGAACCTAGTCATAAATTCTTTCCCAATGCCAATGTCCAGAATGGTGTTTCCTAGGTTTTCTTCTAGGATTCTTATAAGTTAATGTTTTGCATTTAAATATTTAATCCATCTTGAGTTAATTTTTGCATATGGTAAAATGTAGGAGTCCAGTGTCATTATTCTGCACACAACTAGCCAACTATCCCAGAACCATTTATTGAATAGAAAATCCTTTTCCCATTGCTTATTTTTGTCAACTTTGTCAAAGATAAAATGGCTGTAGGTGTGCTGGTTTATTTCTGGAGTCTCTGTTTTGTTCCATGGGTCTATGTGTCTGGTTTTGTTTGTTTGTTTGTTTTTACTAGTACCATACTTATAGTATATCTTGAAATTGGGTAATGTGATGCCTCTGGGTTTGTTCTTTTTGCTTAGGATTGCTTTGGTTATTTGGGCTCTTTTTTTGTTTCATATTAATTCTTAAACAGTTTTTTTCTAATTCTGTGAAAAAAATGACATTGATAGTTTGACAGAAATTGCATTGAATCTATAGACTTCTTTGGGCAATGTAGCCATTTGAATGACATTGATTCTTTCAATCCATGAACATGGAATACCTTTCCATTTGCCTGTGAGGTACGATTTTTTTTCAGCAGTATCTTGTAATTTTAAGAGACTTACAAGTGAATTGTATTTGTAGAAACACTGTTAGTTTAGATGCAGAAGGGTAGATACAATGCAAAAGAGAAAACTGCCTTGGACTCTGAAATTACTATGGGCTGGAAATAGCCTGAAAACCTATTCAGTTACCAACATCAGCCACTTATTATGAAAAAGAAAGGGTGACTTAAAACATGGAATCATGATATCAGATACTGGAGTTAAACATCAAAATGTATAAATGCCAGGCAGTAGACATAAGTATTAGTTAAGAGACTGGAAACATGTGTCCAGCTGAATTTCAGAATTGCTTGAGAATAGTTATACCTGTGGGCTATTTACCCCCTTTTTGAAATGGATGGCTTTTGTGCAGTTATCCTATGTCTGTCCAACTAATGTATATTGGGTGTCTTGGAGGCAGAAAATTATCTCTAGTTCACAGGTCTTCCATAGAAATTGCACTTGAAGAGCCGTACTTTATGAACCTAACCTATGGCACCTCGATCACACCTGAATTAGATTAATGACATTTTAGTCTTTGGGCTGCAATAAAAAAATACCATAAATTGGGCTGCAACTAAAAAATACCATAAACTGAGGAGCTTATAAACAGGAATTTATTTCTCACTGTTCTAGAGTCTATAGTGTCCAAGATCAAGGCTCCAACAGATTCAGCATTTGGTGAAGGCCCACTTTCTGATTCACAGATGGTGTCTTCTCACTATATCCTTATATGATAAAAGGATGAAGGGGCCTTTCTTGAGTCTCTTTCAAAAGGCACTAATCCCACTTATAAGAGCGCTGTTCTTTTTTTTTTTAAGACAGAGTCTTGCTCTGTCACCCAGACTAGAGTGCAGTGGCACAATCTTGGGGAGCTCTGTTCTTATAACTTAATCACCTTCCAAAGTCTTCAACTTCTAATACCATAATACCTACACCTTAAGGGTAGGATTTCAACAAATATATTCTGAGGACACATTCACCTATAACTAAGCACACAAGGAGCTGTTTGACCTATAACCTGCACCTGAAACATAAATAAATGAGAATTTAAGAAATATTTAGAAAAGGGTCACTATATTTTATATGAAGGAGGTCTATGAATTATTATGGGCTGGAGAGTGGACTATGACAGACAGCCTTAAAAATACCCCCAGTGATCCAAGCCTCCAAGTATTTATATTTTTATATACTCCATTCCCAGTTTGAATCAGGGATAGCCCTGTTTGATCAACAGTGGAAATGAAAGAGCATGATTTCCTATTTGGAGAAGTCTACATAGGGATAGAGAAGTCTCTGGACAATATCTGTACCAACTTAGCAGCTGTGTGAGTAAACCACTTTGGAAGCAAATCCTCTGTTTCCAGTTATACCTTCAGATGACTGCTACATTTGCTGACACTGACTGTAACTCAGAAGATATCACAAACCGAGCCATTCAACTGAGAAATAGTGAAATAAAATGTCTATTATTTTAAAACACTGTAAACCAAAAATGAAATTCTCAGTCCACCCTCCCCACCCCAAACAACCAGTCTTCTGAATGAACTCTTTCCAGTCAGCTAAGGCACTCCAAATTTAACCTGAAGGACTGTTTCAGGCCATGATGGAAAGAGAGGGTTAGACATGCCTCATTATGCCCTCCTTCCTTTTGGAATTCAGGAAAGCCAACCAGCATTTAACATAAATGCAGACCTTATGTCTTGTAAGAAACATTTACAATCTATTTTCTCTGAAGCCTGCTACTTGGAGGCTTCATCTGCAATGTCTTATTGGGACCCAGACATTCCTTTCTATTAATAATAACTCTTTCAATCAATTGTCAAATAGAAAATTTTTAAATCTACCCATGACCTGGAAACCCCTGCTTTGAGTTTTCCCACCCTTCCAAATTGAACCAATGTAAATATTACACGTATTGATTGATGTATTATATCTCCCTAAATGGTATAAAAGCAAGCTGTACCCCAACTATCTTAGGCACATGTCCTGAGGACCTCCTGAGGCTGTGTTATGGGTGCATTCTTAACCTTGGCAAAATAATCTTTCTAAATTGATTGAGACCTGTCTCAGATACTTTTGGATTCAAACCACTAAATGTTGGAACAATCTTTTATAAAGGAACAGATATGTAAAACAGAGGTCATTTAAATGCATGAAACTATATGAAATCATCAGCTGTGGAGAGATACAGAAATAAATAGCAGAGGTCCAAAGACTAATCCCAGAGACATTCCAACATGTAGGGATCCAACAGGTAAAGGTAAATTAGCAAAGGAAATTTTAGGCAGTGGTTATCCAGAAAGAGAAAACCGGATGCATGTGATCTGCTAGAAGCTAAGAGAAGAAAGTATTTCAAAGAGGAGGACTAATCAATGGTGTCAAATGTGCTGATGGATCAAGAGGGATGAGAACTGAGCAATGCGAAGTTCGCTAGTTGCCTTGGTAAGAGTAGTTTGGGAAAATCTAATTTAAGCCAGTTTAAAGAGCCAGAGAGGAGAGACATTAGAATCAGTATATATAAACCACACTTTGAAGGATTTTTTTTAATGAGACAGTAATTTGAATGCATCTAGACCCTCTTCAGAAAGGTGACGACCTGGGAATAAAAGTCTATTATTCCAACCACTCAAGGAAATCTGCAAGCTCAAAACATACTGGTAAAACAAAGTACCACCAAATATACATGTACCCCATATTGAAAAGCTGGGTGGCCAGAACTGACAAGAAAAGTAAACCTAGCAAAAGCATCAGAAGATCCATATAACTTCCGAAATGATGTACCAGACAGTCCTGCCTGCCACACTGATTCACATCTTCACATAATCTCCACAATAAACATAAACAGAGCCAAAGAATCTCAGTAATCATATGATAATGTGCTATCATATTGTGTCAGACAACTGTTATATTGCTTCTTCTTATAATTACAAAATTAAACCACAAGTGAGGAAGATGATTTTTGGATTCCAAGAAAAAACATGTTCCTGCTTCTATGTCTACTAAAGTCATTATATAAATGATACATTATTGTCAAACATTTTGAATGCTTAGACACAAGGAAAAATTAGTTTGTGTAATTATTACTACATTATGAGATTGAAAAGGCAAAGACATGGGAAGTTAAGAATACATATATCAGAGTGTAATATTTTGCCATTATGGAAACAAAGATTAATAAATCTGCTATGGTTTAAATGTTTCTCTCCTCTGAAAATCATGCTGAGACTCTTCAATGTTACAGTATTAATAAGTAGGGACTTTATGAGGTGATTAGATTATAAGGGCTCTGCCCTCATAAATTGATTAATTCATTCATGGATTAATGGGTTCTCATGGTAGTGGGTTAGTTATCACAAGAATGGGTCTGCTATAAAAACCAGTTTGTCTCTCAGTGTGCTTTGTTCCCTGTGATGCTTTCTACCACATTATGACACAGAAAGGAGATCCTCACCAAATGAAGCCCCCTGACCTTGGACCTCCCAGCCACCAGAATTGTAAAAAAATAGATTTTATTTTAATTATAAATTACCCAGCCTCTGGTGTTGTATTACAGCAGTAGAAAATGGACTCAGACAGAAAAGTGATACCCAAAGTGAGGCTGTTGTAATATTAAATTCCTAAAAATGTAGACGTGGCTTTGGAACTGGGTAATGAGTTGAGACTGGAAGGTTTTGGAAGAGCAAGATAGAAAAAGCCTATTTCACCATAAACAAAGCATTAAGGCAATTTTGATAAGAGCCTAGAAGAAGACAAAAAAACTAGGAAAAATCTGGAACTTCTTAGAGATTACTTAAGTGGTCACGACCAGAATGCTGACAGAAATGTGGAACATAAAGGTCATGCTGATAAGGTCTCAGATGGAAATAAAGAATAAGGTATTGAAACCTGGAATAAAGTCTGTCTTGTTAAGGGTAAGCAAAGGCCTTGGAAAAACTGTGTCCATGTCCTGAGGATAAGATATCTGGGGGAAGATATTTTTAACCTGTAAAGCATTCAAGATGCTGCATAGTTACCTTTGGTTGCTGGGATCTAGGAACAAACAGATGACTTAAAGACAGCATTTATAATAAACGAGAAGTCGAATATAGAAATTTGGAAAATTCACAGTCTGGTCATGTAAAGAACAAAAAGCATGTTTGGGTGTGACTAGTACCGATAGAGAAGAACCAAACGCTATTTATGAGGACAAGGGTAGAAAAATGAAGACATGTTAGAGATCTCTGAAGCTGCCTCACTTGACATCAGAGACCCAGACACCTAGGAGGACAGAAAAGTTTTGCAGGACAGGGCCAAGGCACCCTCCACAAACTCACTGCTCAGAGCCACCACAGGACTCCGTTTCCTACATCATGCTGCAATATTCCTCAGCTGCTCCAGCTCTGGCTCAGTCTGCTGCTCGGAGAGGTGCAAACTGTAAACCTTGGTGGCACCACACCATGGCTCAAGCAGCCCAGTTGTGGCTAGTGCTGCTACTCCAAAGAGCACAAGCATTAAGACTTGCTTGGTGTCAATATGTTGCTAATTTTGCAGTTGTGCAGAATGCAAAAACTGTGATACCATGGTGTCCTTCACCTAAATTTCAGACCATGTATTGAAAAACCTGGGGGCTCAGGCAGAGACTTGTTGCAGGGATGGATCCACTACTGAGAGCCCCAACCAGGGCAACGCTGAACTGAAAGCTGGAGTGACAGCCAGGATTGCTCTTGAAATTCCAGAACTGTCAGGTCACTGATAGCATATAATGCCCATCTGGGAAATCTGCAGCGACCAGTGTGCAACTCCAACCCAAAAGAGCTGAAGTATAGGCTGAGTCTGGCAAAACCACAAGGGCAAGATTGTCCAACATCATGGGAGGCCTACTCTTTGCTCCAGTGTGCACAGGATGCTGGACATGAAGTCAGAGATTATTATGTAGCTTTAAAAGTTAACTCCTTCTTTGCTGGGTTTGAACTTGCTTGGGACATTTTACTCTCTTCTTCTGGCCTATTTCTCCCTTTTAAAATAGGAATGTGTATCCTATAACAACCCTACCATTCTATCTTAGAAACAGATAATTGTTTTAATTTTATAGGCTCTTAGTTGAGACTTTGGGTTTGGGACTTTTGAGTTGGTGCTGGAATGAATAAAGATGTTGGGTCTGTGGGGATAGAATGAATGTGTTCCTATGTGAGATTATGAGTTTGGGGAGACCAGAGGTGAATAGTGTAATTTGAATGTTTGTCCCTTCTTTTGAACTTATTTTGAAACTTAATCTCTAACATAACAGAATGAAGAGGTGGGATCTTTAAGAGGTGATTGGGTCATGAGGGTTCTGCCCTCATAAATGGATTAAATCATTAATGGATTAATGAATTATTCCTGGAGTGGGTCAGTTATTGCAAGAATGGGTCTGTTAAAAAAGCCAGTTTGGCTCAGTGTCCTTCTCTTGCCCTGTAATGCCTTCCACCATGTCATGATGCAGGAAGAAGGCCCTAACTAGAAGAAGCCCCTTGACCTTGGACTTAGCCTCCAGAACTGTAAAAAATAAATCTACTTTTTTATCACAAATTACTCAGTCTCTGGTATTGTGTTATAGTAATAAAAGCCAGACTGGGACAGGATCCATGCCATGAAATGGTATCTTTTTGTAGTGGAGATAACATGAATATAGGCTTAAATCCTCACTTGCTACTTATTAGCTATTCCATCCAAGCCATTTATTTAGACCTCCTAACCTCAGATTACATGCCTCTAAAATCACAGTGATAATTGTCTTGCAGATGTATGATGAGCATTAGAAAAAATAAAAGGTAGCATGTTGCCTACCATAGAATGGGTATATTTGTCAACTTGGGCTACCATAACACCATACTATAAACTGGGTGGCTATAAAAATGGAAATTTATATTCTCACTGATAGCTTGAATAGCTGAGATCTAGGTGCCAGTATGTTCAGGTCCTGGCTTTCCTCATGGCTTGCAGATGACTGCCTTTCTGCTGTGTGCTTACATGACCTTCCCTTGGTATGTGCACACAGAAAGAGCAAGATACAGGGCTAGCTTTCTTATGTCTCTTCCCATAAGGACACTAATTCTAATTGATCACATTCAGTTCATAACGAAAGATGATCAAAAAATAACGATGATGAAATTGTAACAATTGTCACAGGGACTCTCTATAACTAAATCTGCTACTAATAATCTTGACCCTAGAATTTTATTTACGGTTTCTTTTGATAAACACAGTGCTATAAT
Organism: Plecturocebus donacophilus; assembly: GCA_004027715.1. Classification (NCBI taxonomy): domain Eukaryota; kingdom Metazoa; phylum Chordata; class Mammalia; order Primates; family Pitheciidae; genus Plecturocebus; species Plecturocebus donacophilus. The sequence continues at coordinate 42,856 of PVKP010008936.1, read as the reverse complement.
AGTCTTTCCTTTATAAGAATTTTGGGTTTTTAAATTTATTATCAAAATGCTTTATACTCAAGGTTGACATGCTTGGATTCTAAACTTTTTTAGTGTAACCGTTGTGCCACATTCATTTTGTAAACCATGGCACCTATCACCATCCCTAGAACATAATAAATGTTTTATAGATATTTGATGAATGAATGACTGAAATGATAGTCTCTACTGTAAATTCGTTTTGCTTTTATTTTGGTACTTGCAGTGGATAAATAGAATTTGAAAGCATAGAGAATAATATAATTTGCCATAAAGAAAGGTTGGTGTTTTAAAAAATTATAATATGTAAAGTCTATTTTGGAAAATGTATTTTGGATATTTTTGAATAAAGTCCACAGTCTTAAATTTCTTATGCTATCTCTTTGCACTCTGACAAGAAAAGTGGTTCTTTTCCATAGTAAACTGGTCACTGTAAAAATCTTACTGCTTTTGGCAGGGAAATTAGCAGACAGACTTGGCTGTGGTGTTTAATGGAAATGTAATCAGCAGTCTGTCTTTATGAGGGTACACTGCTATCACCAAATATTCACTTAGGTACTGAGGCCAAGGCTGTGGGCAGCAGTCCAAAAGCATTAACATTCCCCAGGTGACAATAAAAAAATGAAATATGTTCATGGGGAGAGGATTCATTTCAGATTTCCCAGTATTTTAAAAGTAAAAGAGAAAGTTGGTCATTTTACCTCAATTTAGTCTGCTGAGGTTCTCTAATTTGCCAATAAAATACTTTACCACCATCTATCCAATGAGTTCCCTGTGCATGTTTTAGTTGAAGGGTGTATTCTCTCTGTGGTCATAAGCTAACTAGCTCCCAGTAAAAGCCATTAGAATAGTTCTAGATTCTAACCATAACACAAAACACCCTTCATATTCTAGCCTTGTATTTCCCATTATAATGACCCCTCCTAGTACTGTCTTTCTCAAAATGTGTGTAAAAGATTATAGAACTACTTGCATTTTCTAACTATGCATATAATTTAGTACTTCTGTATCTTTGCATATCTTTCTGTTCATCCTGGAATGCCTTTTTCCCTGTTCACTTGGAAAATACCTTAACATTATTCCATACCAAAATCAGGGATCACTTCCACTATAGATAGTAATTTACCCAAAAGGTTATCCAGGAGAAAAATCCCTCCGACAATTTTTTTCCCTTAGAATTTCTGCTTTGGACCAGGATGTATTTCTCTCATTTCACACTGAATTTTAAATACTCATTTTTAAAAAGTCTGTCTCCACTACTTTCTGAGCTCCCCAAGAGCACGATCGATACCTATGTCATTTTGTATCTCAAAATCTTAAGACAGCACCAGACATGTAGAATTTGAATTTATATGTCCAAATGTATTTGACTTCTAAAGGTACATTTAAAATACCCAAAGATATTTTCAAAAGGTAGAAAAACCATTATTTTCAGTATAGCTATAACTTTCAATAGAACACTTATCTTTAGAACAATGGTACTTGTTATAGGTTAGATTATATAAATCATGAATGCAGCACATTTTCTGAGACATTCTGATATATAATCATTCCTCGTTTATCTGTGGCCTTGCTCTTGCAGTTTCAGTTACGCATAGTCAACCATGGTTCAAAAAAAAGTGTATTCTATAGCTGTTGGGAAGAATGCTATAAATGTCAGTTAGGTTCATTTGTCAATAGTGTAGTTTAAATCTGATATTTTTCCCCCCTTATTTTCTGTCTGGATGATCTGCTCATTGCTGAAAGTGGAATGTTGAAGTTGCCTATTATTATTGTATTGCAGCCTTTTTCTCTTTGATCTATTAATATTGATTTTAAATATTTAGCTGCTCCAATGTTGGGTACATATATTTTATAATTGTTACATCCTCTGGCTGAATCAATTCCTTTACCATTATATAATGACATTCTTTGTCTCTATTTGCAGTTTTTAATTTAACATCTAGTTTATCTGACATAAGTATAGCTACTCCTGATTTCTTTTGGTTTCCATTTACATGGAATATCCTTTTTCATCTCTGTACTTTCAGTTTATATGGATTCTTACAGGTGAAGTGAATCTGTTGCAGCCAGTATATTGCTTTGTTTTTTTATCCATTTGGCCACTCTGTGTGTTTTAATTGGAGAATTTAATCCATTTATATTCAAGATGATTATTGCGAGGTAAGGGCTTACTGCTCCTAGTTTGATTTGTTTTCTGGTTACTTTATAGATTCATTCTTCCTTTCTTCCTCCATTACTGTCTTCCTTCCATCACCGTCTTAATTTGTGGTTAAGTAATTTTTTTCTGGTAGAATGTTTTGATTCCTTATTTTTTGTGGTGTATCCCTTGTGGGTCTTTCTGATTACCATGAGGCTTACAAAAAAACATTTTATAGTTATAAAAGAATATTTTAAAATGTTCACAACCTAATTTTGATTGCAAATGAAAATAAAAGAGAAAATTTTTCTACTCCTTTTCCACTCTTTAACTCCACCCTCCCATATTTTTATTTTTGATGTCACAATTTGCATCTTTTTACATTACATATCACTTAACAAATCATTGCAGTTATTATTTTAATTGTTTTGTCTTTTAACCTTTGTGCTAAATATATAATTAATTTATATACCAGCATCACATTGTTAGAGTATTCAGAATTTTACTGTGTATTTGCTTTTACCAGTGGATTATGTACTTTTAGATGTCTTCATATTATTCATTAGTATCTTTTTCAAAATTATTTTTGAAGACCTCTTTTTAGCATTTCTTGTAAGATAGGTCTGGAGGCAAATTTGGTCAGCTTTTGTTTTTCCAGAAAAGTCTTTATCTCTCTTTCATTCCAGAATGACAGCTTTGCTGGGTATATTTTTGGCTGGCAATTTTTTTCCTCCAGCACTTTGAATATGTCAATCCATTCTCTCCTAGCCTCTAAAATTTTTGCTTAGAATTCTGTTAAGCATATTGGAATTTCCTTATATGTAACTTATTTATTTTACTGTTTTTAGGATTTTCTTTGTCATTGATCTTTGACACATTAATTAGAACATGCCAAGAGGTAGTCTTATTTTTATTGAACGTAATGGGAGATGACCTTCCTGTACCAGGATATTTACATCCTTTTCCAGATTATTCTATTATTATTTTTTTAATAAGCTTTCTACCCCTTTCTGTTTTTCTGCTTCCTATTACACACTAATGCCTCATCAATGTTCTCTTTTGATCTTTTAAGCTTCTTTTATTTATTTTTTCCCTCTGAGTCTATATTTTTAATTAACTGGTCTTTGATTTTATAGATTCTTTCTTCTATTTAATCAGTACTGCTATTGATGTTCTCTATTATATTTTTTGTTTTGTTCATTGTAACTTTTAGTTCCAGGATTTGCTTGGGGTTTCCTTTCATTTGTTCGGTCTCTCTGTTAAAATTTTCTGGTAAATTTTTGAGTTGTTCCTATGTATTTTCTTGAAGTTGCTGTTTCCTTAAAAGAATTATTTTGAATTTTTTGTCAGGAAATTCTTCTATCTCCATCTCTTTAGGATCAGTCACTGACACCTTTGTTCATTTGGTCACGACATATTTCCCTGATTGATCTTCATATTTGTAGCTGTTTGTTGATGTCTGCACATTGATGTAGGCATCTGTTCTAGTCTTCGGTCTTGCATTGTTTGGGAGCTTCTTTCAGCACTAAGCCTGTCCAGAGATTTAGGACAGGTTGACTGGTGAGATCCCAAAACCCATTACTATTATACTTTAACTCTTGGAGCACTAGGGGGCACCCTAAGCCTAGTACTGCCATGGTTGAAATTCTTTGACTACCAAAGATGAACACAGTGCAGGTCACACCTAAAGCTCATTACTGCCAAGACCAGCACAGCACTGGGGCATGTGCAAGGCCTGCAGTTTCTATAGCTTAACCAACACTGAGGTTTAATGCCCAAGGTTGCTATAGTGGTCCAGCGGTAATACAGGCCAGATTTCAAGTTTGTCTTTCTAGGTTCCTGGGTTCCTGTCTGGCACTGGGCCCTGAGCTCCCATTTGGCACTGTAGCAGTTCTAAAGGCTCTGCTCAGAGGTACAATTTCATGCCAGGGTCCATGGGATTTTGCCTAGTACTGAGTTTTACTGTAAAGATTCCAAGGCAAAGACTTATGCTTACTTCCTTCTCCTTTCCCCAGGTGGACAGTGTCTCTCTCAGCACTGCAATACCTAGGGGTTGGAGGAGTGATGTAGGCAATCCCATGGTCACAGAGATTGACACAGGGATTCACCAAATCCCACTGCCACTGACACCAGTGCAGCCCCAGAGCATGCCTAAGGCCTGTAGCCTGCCTGCCATTTGATTCAGGGCCCAAGGCCACTGTATTCAGCTGTTAATGATGCAGGTCCAATTCTGAGTATATCCCACAGGAGCAACTAGTACCTGTCTCTTGATAAGGGTGGGTCCATGTCCATGAGTATTAGCCTGACATCTAGGACTGGAGGCTTCTGCCTAGTGCTGGGTTTTACTGTGGCAGCCCACCTACAGGGTTCCAAGGCAAAATCTTATGCTTATTTGTTTTCCTTTCATCAAACAAATGGTGTCTCTCTCTCTGTGCTTTACTGCTTGGGATTCGGGAAAGAGTGATGTGGGAAATGTGAAACTGTCCATTCTACTGCCTTCAATTAGTCTTTTCTTATTATTATGCTAAGATTAGGTACTGTGATATCTTGCCTGGTTTTCTTACATCTTGTGAAGATTTGAGTGTGGATAGTTGTTTAAATTGATGTTTCTATGGGAGAACAATCAGTTGATCACTGAAGAATCCTGCTCTGCCATCTTGCTCTGCCACTCTTTATACATATTTCAAAACATCATATAAACACAATAAATACATATAATTTTTGTCAAGATTAATTTTTAAAAAAGGAAAAGATAAAAAATTGAAAAGTGGAAATAAATTATGTGAGTTAAATCAAATTCTGAGCATGTCATTATTTTATTACCCTTAAAAAAGGTTGTTTAATCACAGCTCACTCCGAACAGACACAACTTATCTGAAACCTCAGGCATCTAAATAAAGAGTGTATCAGACTTACATGAGTGCTAATACCTGCTATATCATGACTCTTAGAAAGAGGGAAAGGATGACCTTCCATTTAATTATATAATGAGGCTCATCACTAGAAAATTAATTGATATGTCTCCTATGACTCTGTCTATCTAATCAGTGTTGAAGACACTTTGACTATCATTTAATTTAACTCATTTACTATTATAAGTACACTTATTTTAAACCTTTGTTGGCTTCTATCTATATAGTGCTCTACATTTTTTTCCAAATATACTCATTCCATTTATATTCCTTTATTCTGAAGATGTTTATTGAATGCCTACTGTATACTAAGGATTATGCTAGACTCTAGAGAAAGAATGGTGCACAAAATGACACATGATTTCTGATCTGCTTATAGCAGTGGTTCCACTGCTAAGGCTCTACATGAAACTCATCTAAGGGAGATTTTAAAATTCACTTATGCCCAGGCCCATGATCTAATTTTTACACATAAGTATAAATTAAACTAACTCATTCTGCTACTATGTCTCTAAGTGATATATACAACTCCCCTAACATTCTTGATAAATTAAAAGATTTTGAGGTTTTTGCAAATGGTCTTCTCTTTGTTTTTGCCTGGTTTCAAAGCAGAAACAGAAGAAATTGCCCAGCATGATGCAATTGATCTCTCTCAACTTCAGTTACTGTCTTTTATTCAGTAAATATTAATATCTCTCTAACACCAATTTTCTTCTTATGTTATTCCTACCAATGCCAATATCCATATATTGGAAAAGTATTCCTTTTCCTGTTACTATAATTTCTTCTGCTTAAAAAGCTTGACTATAGATACAGGCTGCTGATTTTTTGAAAAAGCCATAATCTGTTTTCCAGTTTAATAACAACATTTAAAATACTTCATAATCAAAACATAGTTTTGAAACAATGGATAAATGACTGATTTTTAAGACACAACCGTAAAGACAGTTCTCCAAGGCAAATATTATATTCTGGTTCATAGATTCTCCCAAATTCTACTTACAATAATGGTAAATTATTTCACTGAATTTGTCTGGTTATTATGTCTTCTCATTGCATGGTCAGTAGGTTTTTAAAGGCTGGTCTCCTCACTTCTACAGTCAAGCTCTCTACAGCTTCTTCATAGCTCATTTTCTTCTTTTAGGTCAATGGGAAGATAACTTTATTTCCTCATTTTTCTAAATTTATCAAGGCCATGTGATCATTTTGGCTGTTTCATGCATTTCTTCTAGACCAAAACATTTTAACTTCTGGTGAAAATCTGTCCAGCATTTTGTCTCTCTGGCTGTGCTCTCTGAAAAACTTGGGAATCCTGTGTTCCAGATGTTGTCTCTATAGGATAAATGGTAAATTCTTCAACAACCTGTGTCTCTGAGTGACTATGTTGAACAGAAGCCCCTGCCAATCTGCATGGGATACTGGTATGAATAAGATATAGTAATTTTCGAATTGTTTACTGCAACATAAGGCTACCCTAACTTGACTAATATAACCTTACTGTCTTGAAATCAGAAGCAGTGTGAGTGATAAGACAGGTTATTTATGACTTTATTCTTTTTTTCTCAGTGAACAGTGGGTTTCATCAGCCTCTGTCAAACAGGTGTAAAAAGCCCAAAAGGTCAAATCTTGAGGTTTAATTTATAGACATAACAGCACATTGCTTTTTTTAAACTTTCTTCTAAAATATTATAAAGGGATAACATCAATGAGTGACAAGAAAGTATATTATTATCTTGAAAAGCTCTTGTGAATTTTTGGTCAACTTACGTTTTCCAGGCCTGAATTTCTCTTATTTTTTTCTAAAGGCTCTAATTACTTTTCTTGTTTAGAACTAATTCATACCTCTTTGGAACTGTCTTTCTGGAATAATGCCCCAGACTCAAAGAAGATGCTATATGAGAAGAGTAAGACAGAATCATAGATTAGCCAACCATAACTGTAAACATTATGGTTATTCAAAATATTTGTACTTCCAAAAGTAAATTAGACTTACTTTCGCTGAGCCATTCCATTTACAGCTGTCATTCAACATGCTGCAAATGTTTTCTCTTTCTGTTCAAAGGGTATGAGGAATGCCAATCTACCTCTTTAAAAAGTAATGAAACAGTCAAGGAAGGTGAAACAGAAACTGCATGTCAATTCATTCCAAGCATCAATATAAATAATTGCAAGATTAACTTCATTCCATTTAACTTTCAATGAAGTCTTCATTTTTTTTTCAGAAAGAAATAAAATAATGCCTTTCTTTTTCTATGGTCATTCTATGCCAAGCAAACTATTACTCCTATTTATAACTAACTTGGGCTATGGTGGAAAAAAATTGCATTATTTCTGATTCTGTCTATTAGGCAAGCGGTTTTTATTGAGAACATATTGATATTTCAGGCAAAATTTAATAGTAAATTCAGATTGACCTAGACATTGCCCACTAAAAGATTGTTTTACCAAGAATGATACATCTAAATGTAACCAGATTAAAGTATCTTTGCTAGAGGAAGAAAGAGTGTATTAAGTGCACTTTCCTAGCTTACTCTATACTAACAAACTATCCTCAAATCTCAATGACTTTCAACAACAGTTTATATTTCGCTTATGTTTATTTTTATTACTTGTCAGCCTTGATTTTGCTCCATTTGGGGTCCCACACTATAGCAACAGTCTCTGTCAGTGATATACTATTGTTACGGCAGAGGGAAAAGAGCAGCAGTGGAATCAGGCAAGAGCTTGTAAATCACATCACATTGCTCACATTTCATTTACCAAAGCAAGACACAAAGTCTAGGCTCATGTCAATAGGGTGGGAGGGGCAGCAATTACTTAAAAACAGTAATAAAATATACCCAAAGGTTTTTTTTTTCACGTAATAATTTTTCAGTTGTAAAGCTTCAAGTTAGAATGGTATGACTGATATGAAGCCTCCCTCAATTTGAATAGACTCAAAACTTAATTCTGTCAACCCTAAGTTCCTTGAGATATGTCAAGCTAATTTCCATCACCATGTATGTCACTTATTAATGGTGAAGTTCTACTAAAACTTTCCCTGTACCTTTTAGATCCCAGAGAGCTGAAAGCGTAGTGATGACAACCTCAAGAAATGGCATTTTGTTTTTCTCTTTTAAAGCTATTTAATAAACTCAGCAGGAAGAGTGCTGTTTCTGTTTTTTAAGCCACGGCCATCTTTTGGATCTAAAGCCCCAATTTGAAATACTATGCAGTGAGGAACAAATCCAATCTCTTAGACTCTTAATCACCTTATGACTATCAGATGTTTGCAATTTTGTTAACTTTTTGTTTCTATTTGAGTATTAAGACATCTTCAAACTAAAGTTAATGAAGATTAATATTGTTTCAATATATTTATAATTTTTTTTGCACTTAGTTTGAGTTGTAACTCTTAACACTCACAAACTGTGTAGACTTGAGCAAATCATGTACCTCCTAAGAAGTCAGAATACTAAAACTCAGACCTTAGAATCCTCTACTAACACCTTCATCTTAAAGACAAGAAAGCTAAGCTCTTGTGGTTAAGAAACTCATTTGATAAGAAATGGATGCAGACCATGTACTGACTTCAATACTTCCATTTTTCCCCCAATCCTGGTTAACTACTTACCATGCAACCACAGCTGAAACACTGGGTCTAGAAGAGGCTGATAGACTATAAACTAGAAATCCAAATGTGAACCTCTTGTATAGCTCACCACCTAACTTGTCTACACTACTCCTAAATCTTTGACTACATTAGGCTCTGCACTCTATTACTTTAGAAATATAACATCCATGTGACAATTTTTGCCTTAATTGAATTCTACAAAATTCAACTCTTTCTTAGTTATCTTATAGCAATAGCAGCAGTAGCAATGATGAAGGTGGTGGTGGTAGTAGCTGGAGTAATAGTAAGAATGGTAAGAAACTCATTTCATCTTCAAGTAGACCTATGGGGTACTATGGCATGTAGGTGAAAAAACTGAATCACTGAGACACAGCTTCTTGCTTAAAGTTGCACAGATAGAAAATAACTCGGCTCAGATTTAAATACAGAAGGTATGTCCCCACAGCCAGCCTCTAGCCACTATGCTTTACCACTTCTTTCCTTCTACCAAGTCTGCTAATCTAAGTTCTTGTCTGCCTGCATTATGACAAGAACTTTGTTAAGCTTCTCTTTAAGAAAAATTGCATCACTAGAACAAATATGTGGGATCAATCATTTATTTCTCCTTATCTTCATATTATGACATTATTGAAATAAAATCCAATTAAAGAGCAAATTAAACCTATAAATTTTGGGCCAAAACTATGAATATTATTTGAACAATATGTTTCTTCCTATAATATAAATTACTATGTAATATCCTGTTGCATGGACTCATAAATCTAGTTATTTTAATGAAAACATTATCTATTTTAAGTGTCATTTGTGATCATCCATTTACTAAAATACATACAAATATGGTTTTCCTCAAAGCATCTAGACTTATTACTGTAATGAATGTTAAATATATTTTGTTTTAAGATAAACATAGGCATATACTTTTTTTTTTTTTTTTGAGACAGAGTCTCACTCTGTCACCCAGGCTGGAGTGTAGTGGCATGATCTCAACTCACTGCAACCTCCACCTCCCGGATTCAAGTGGTTCTCATGCCTTAGCCTCCCCAGTAACTGGGATTACAGGCACGTATCACCACACCTGGCTAATTTTTGTATTTCTGTTTGTTTGTTTTTGTTGTTGTTTTAGTAGAAATGGGGTTTCACCTTGTTGCCCAGGCTGGTCTTAAACTCCAGATCTCAAGTGATCCACTCACTTCAGCCTCCCGAAGTGCTGGGATTACAGGCATGAGTCACCGCGCCCTGCCAGCATATGAATGTTTAAGATAAACGTAGCCATATGAAAGTTTTAAAGAATGTATTTGAGCAGAAATTAATGAATTGGGGCAATGCCAGAACAAAAATGGTTGGGTTCCACCAAAAGGATTGTGGGAGAAAAGCTTTTTTAAAAATATGTTTGAGGAACCAAGGCAAAGAAAACATTTGACTGGTTAAAATAAAAGTATCTAGTTACAGTATAGCTGGTGATTTCTGATTGGTTAAGCTTGTTTTATTTTACTGTTACATTGAATTGAGTTTCAATTTGCTTACCTCATAAGTAAGCCCAAGGTAATAGAGCTATCTCAGCCTAATAGCCTCCTAATCATGATTTTTTTATTTTTATAGATTTAGGTGGTACAAATGCAGTTTTGTTATATGGATATATTGCAAAATGGAGAAGTCTGAGCTTTTAATGTAACCACCACCTGGCTTGTACAATTGAACAACTTCTCCTCTCTAACCCCCCACCCACCTTCACACCCTTCTGATTCTCCACTGTCTATTATTTCATACTCTATGTTCATGTGTACAAATTATTTAGTTCCTACTTAAAAGTAAGAACATGAGGTATTTAATTGTTTGAGTTATTTCACTTAAATTTTTTAAAACAATATATACAATCTTTTCTTCTTTTTCCTTAGTCCTAATGTACATTAGTAGCCATGATTACCATTTATTACTCTTTTCTAGATTACATTCAAGTATCTTAGCAAACAGAGAGATTTCTAGATCTTCTTTCAGGAATGTTGAGAGCAAGTTGAATACATAAAATTCCTATGTGATCATAAAACCACTTTATTAACATCATTTAGAGATTATTTTGGAATCGTGTAAATAAAGACAATAATTTTAGAATCACAAGATAGTTTGATAGAATCACAAGATAGTTTGAGGTGCTCTTTTTCTTAACAACATTAGCAAGGAAAAGTCACTCTTAAACCTTATTTTAAAGATATTTAAAGAATCTTTCCAATTCAAATATTTCTGTAGCCCTTTCAACAGGGTAACACTTCCATATTAGTAATAACAGGTGAAAATATTTTCAAATGTTTGGAATGATGGCAAATAAAGTTAACTCACATGCCTTCAAGATCCTGTTTTTAAATTACTATTTTAACCAATAAGGACAAAACAACAATAAACTTAAGCTGGTTTATAAGGAAATGTTTTAAGAAACGCTATGGAGACTGAAATCTAAGTAATACCTCAAGTTAAGTCAATTAATTTTTTCTGCTTTATCTGTACAACCTAACTCACAGGACTTGGGTGATTTAAGTTGAAATGCCTCCAAAGTACTTAGCAAGTTTGTGTTCGGCTTGTTAATCTTGTAGATTCGTGAGGGTCAGATATTACATCCTCTCATCTTAGAACTCTGAATGCATTTGTTCAACAACTATCTGCTAAATTAGTGAACAAATGAATAAAAAGGTAAGAATAAAAAGTAGTAAAGTTTATAAACTTTAATACTTCTTTAAAAGTCCTTTAAGACTCATTAAATTTGTATGTTGCAAGAAATGTCCTGAAGTTAATAGTTCATTTTCTGAAAAAAACAAATGAATGAACAAACAAAAACTTGTATGTAAGAAACATGTAGAATTTTCTGAGTATAAAGGAGTGTCAGAGATTATCTGAGGTAGAGTTCACTCAGTGGGAAAGACACTCTAATTTGTGGAACTACTCCAAATCCAAATCCTGTGGATTTTGCTTTTTATTTTTTTCCTTTGAGACGGAGTCTTGCACTGTTGCCCGGGTTGGAGTGCAATGGCATGATCTCCACTCACTGCAACCTCCACCTCCCAGGTTCATGTGATTCTCCTGCCTCAGCCTCCTGAGCAGCTGGGATTACAGGCGCACACCACCACATCCAGCTAATTTTTTGTAGTTTTAGTAGAGATGGCGTTTCACTATGTTGGCCAGACTGATATCAAACTCCTGACCTTGTGATCTTCCTGCCTCAGCCTCCCAACGTGCTAGGTATACAGACATAAGCCACTGGACCAAGGAAGATTTTGCATATTTTTTAAAATTAAAATTTCATGCTCAGAAAAGAAGAAAGCAATCCTGTATTATTAGAGTATGCAGTTTTTTGTCTTGATCTAGTATGACTTTTTATTAATACAGTGCTCCAGTGAATATTTCCTTGTTGGAGTCTAAGGTATATTAGACCAGTCAATCACGTCACTCTTGTGAGGGCTGGAATATCCCTTGGTGCTTCAAAGAAACAAGTAAAAATCAGTGACTTGGAAAGGCTGTGAGCAATGTTAAAGATGTCACAGTGCTGATTTAGAGCAGTGTTCATTTTGCAGTTTGACCCTCTATCCATCTGATCTTTGAGATTAAAGCTCTATAACTGCCCCTGCAGGTTCAGGGCTGCCTCAGATTCCAGATAATTCTCCCCTAGTAAGCAAGTGTATGACTGAAGATCAGCAGCAAGTCTCTTCCAGACTTTCTGCCTTAATGCCCTACTCCAATTCCTTTCTCCTTCTCAAGTGACATTTTCCTTCAGTTTGTCCAGTTTCTACGACTGATCAACTCTATTCTGCCCTCTACACACACAAACTAAACTCACTCCCATCCATATACTCATTCCTAAGACACACACACACACACAGGTACATACACTTAATGCCAGGTAAAAACAATTGATATACACACTTCCCATACATAACATTGAGCCTATTTCTCCCACCCAAGACACAGCGTGCTTACTGGGATAGCTTCATTCTGACATATTTATTCCCCTTTCAAGTTGAACAGGGTGGGTCTCGTTTTTTTTTTACTGTCACATTTTATATTGAAATAAAGTGTGTTTGACAACGATCTGCTACATAGGGTTTTTCTAAAGCCTATCCCCTGGTACATGTACGTTTTTAATTCATTTTGTCTTTAAAGAACCATTATGTACTTTATCTTACATGTTTGTTAAGGTGTTGCACATAGAGACACTAAAAATAAAACAAGATAAAAATCTGAGAGTAGAAAGAGATAAAATGATTTTGTTAACCCAATTATAGAAATTTTTATGAGTTTCAGAATTTTTCACATGACCTTAAGTATGTTTTATTTTTCAAAATCTTTGACTCTTTAATGTAACAGAGACGCAGAGCCATGATTTAATCTGCCACTGTGTTAATTCATAAACACCTCCTTCATATTGTTTAGTTTTATTTTCTAAAAAGTAGCTGATTTGACAACAAATAATATTTTCCTAATCTAGTTTGTTTTTTCAATGTGAACAAATTGTATTGGCAGATGCAATTTTGTTTAATTATTTTTCTATGACATTCATCTGTAAACATGACAGTGCTTTCTAAGTTCATCAGGAATGTTTTAGGAATTGGATAAATATTAGTGTGTAATTGTCATTGTGCTGCCGCTTATTGCTGCAACGTGAAGACCTGCCCAAATATTACTAGCTTATCACAGCAGAAATACAGAAAGCTTTCCACCTGGTAATTTAGATATAGTTTGAGCATTTCTAACCCAAAAATCCAAAATTCAAAATGCTCCAAACTCCAGTACTTTAGAATACCTACATGATGCCATGACATGAAAAATGGAAAATTCTACACCTGACCTCATGTGACAGGTCACAGTCAAAACTCTCACACACACAATTAAGATGTTGCATAAAATTATGCTCAGACTATATGCATAGGGTGTATGTAAAACATACATAAATTTAATGTTTATACTTTGTCCCATTCCCAGGATATCTCATTATGTATAGGCAAATATTCCAAAATCCAAACAAATCCAAAACACTTTCGTTCCTAAGCATTTTGGATAAGGGATACTACATTTGTATCAGAATTCTACTTTCTGATGGCTCTATTCTCTTCCGGGGTGTCTTAGTTCATTTGTGTTACTACAAAGGAATACCTGAGATTGGGTAATTTATAAAGAAAGAGGCTCACAGTTCTGCAGGTTGTACAGGAAGCATGGCACCAGTACCTGCTTTTGGTGAAGGCCTCAAGATGGTTCCACTATGGTGCAAGGTATAGGGCAGCCAACATGTGCAGAGATCACATGTGGACAGAGGTAAGAGAGAGTGGGCAAAGGGGTGGAGGGGAATCAGAGATGCCAGGCTCCTTTTAACAAGCACATTATTCAGGAACTAATAGAGCAAAATCTCTCTCACTCCTTGCTCACCCCCAGGGACAGTATTAATCTATTCATGAAGGATCCACTCTCATGACCCAAACACCTCTCATTAGGCTCTATCTTTAACCTCCAGGACTAAATTTCAACAAGAGGTTTCCAAGAGACAAACATATAAACTTTCACAAAGGGTCTCCTCTGCATTTCAAGGGGGAGTTCACAGACTCCAAAGCAAACAGCAACATAAATGAGTAAAGAAAGTAGGGTATAATACTATAGGGAGTCATAGAAACTGCAGAGAACTGCAAAGAATACTCTTTGAAGATGGTTCCCATGCAGAGAAGCATGTACATTATTGACAGAACTTTGCAAGAGAAAAAATTCTGTACTTTTAAAATGCAAAATCTTAGGAGTTTTAAAAGTAAGCGACTAAGTTAAAAAAAATACTGTGTATGGTGCTTTAAAATACTTCTGTGAATGATCTGACTCAAAGAAGATGTACCTCCAACCTCTGGTGTATATGGTACTTTCTGATAAATTCATCCTTCAATATAAAGGAAGAATGGCTATTGTCCTCACAGGATGAAAGTTCTCCAAATTGTTTTGATTGTGCAAGAAAAAATGTGTAAAAGCACTCCTAGTGTGTGTGTGTGTGTGTGTGTGTGCATGTTATACATACATTATACAGTATCTATATCCATCTAGGGACAAGATGGCTTCCTATCTCAAGAATTACTAATATTTCAAGGCACAAGATGCATCTCGGATGAGTTTCATTATTAATGATGTAGACACAAATCCACACTTCAAATAATCTTTATAACTTCATTTTTAAAGGAGCTTCATGACAGATATGATAGGATAATTGTTCTACCTCTTAATGTGGCTGATGAAGAGGACATTGGAATGGGAAGAACATTGTTTTCTCTACTTCATCTTTTCTTCTGCTTATTTTCAATGAAAATTTATTCACAGGGATTTTTTTAGCTCTTTTTCAAAATGTTATTAACATATTAAATATTAGTAAAGCCTTATGTCTTCCCAATTATTAGACTAAAAAATATCAATAGGAGCTCTTGAATTCTATCTTTGTCCTGATTGCTTTGAACATCCCTTTTGATGCACACATCATATTTTGCCCAAGGTAGTACCCTCTCTTTTACTAGGTAACATCTGGAATATAATAGTTCACATTTGCACACAGTTCTGTTTAGGCCTATACAGTATCTATTAAGTATTATCTCACCTTGAAAGATTATATTTTCATTTGGTTTATGGATTTTCAGTAAGCATTTACTTATTTAAAAAGCATATAAATACTATTAGTGTTTTAAAAACTTGAGGGGAATCTTATTAGTTAATCATGTTACCAAGAGCATTCTCTTGGTAATTAGAGTAACAAAACACTAGTTTACACAAAATGAAATTTAGTGCCTTTTAGTTGGGGTGAATGAAAACGGGAGAAAGGAAGTAAAGATTAGAGCTAGGTTCTCAGGCAATTTTGGTATAAAATGTGTAAAAGATGGAGAGAATAATTCTTCTCTTGGTTCCATGAGAGTTATGATTGTGACTCCTCATACATAAAAATGAGCATATGCCTTGAAGTATGTTGTTACACTAAATAACTATTTATATTTAAAGTTCACAATTGGTTGGCAGTCAATCTAATTAGGCAAAAGAAAAGCTTTCTTTTCTGTACTATAGAGAAAAGAGATATTTCATAGTATTGTCCTTATGAGAAGGTGAATGAAAAAATGTAAATTATGAAATTACTTATCCCCCTATACTGCTCCTTCTACAAGCTATTTTTTTCCTATTGGCAATTTTCTTTTTATATCAGATATTACTTGATATTTCCTGGATGAATACTGATTGTAATTAGATTTTTGGCTTATTAAATTCTGGGACTTAATTTTACACATGACTAAGGTAAAGAAGTCCATCAAATTAATTATAAGGCAAACTCTTAATGGTAGGGAAGGTATTATAAATATAATGTTTATTTGATATCACATCAAATAAGTTAAAAGCCAAACACTTAACAGTGAAAAGGACCCTTATTATTTTTACTTTACATATTTGTGTTATTTGAATACTTTCACATTTTTGAAGTAAAAATATATATCAATATTAAGCAAAAATGAATTTCTCTCCCTCTCTCTCTCTCTCTCTCTCTCTCTCTCTCTCTCTGTAACAGGCAGTTCTCTGAGCCCTTTACATATGTTCTTCTAATCCTGTGGGATCTGACAAATTTACTTAATGCCTGCATTTACTATGCTTAAAGCAATAGAAATATCAGTTTCTATTATCTGTCCCATGAAGTGGTTGTGGTTGTCAAGAATGAATATTGCATTTAGAACAATGCAATATAATATATATGAATGTTGCATTTAGAACAATGCCTGACACTCTATGTGTCAAATAAGTGTTGGTCAGTGATTACCCAGTAGAATGTGAGCTTCGTGAAGACAGGGGTTATTGCCTCTTTTTTTTTACTTTTGTAACCCCAATACCCAGTATTAAATAACTCACAACACTTGTTCAAAGAACGAATGAATTATTTTGAGTTAGATGTACTGTGATCATCAATTTACTACTAATATAATTGAGACAGATAAATTATCTAACATTGCCTAGATTTCACAGCCAAAATCACATGGTTAGTAAATGATAAAACAATTATTTTTAACCCAGCCAATTTGACTCCAAGGGCTTTCATACTTATCCCTCTCTGCTCTACTGTCATCCCTTTTAGAATTAACAAACTAAAGAATATAGAAGAATTGCTCCTTAAAATAGCAACATGTGGCCGGGTGTGTTGGCTCACGCCTGTAATCCTAGACTTTTGGGAGGCCAAGACAGGCAACTCTCTTGATCCCAGGAGTTCAAGACTAGTTTGGGCAACATGTTGAAGCCCCATTTCTACAAAAAATATATAAATTATCCAGTTTGGTGTTGTATGCCTGTAGTCCCAGCTACTTGGGAGGCTGAGGTGGGAGGATCACCTGAGCCTGGGAGGTCATGGCTGCAGTGAGCCAAGATTGTACCATGGCACTCCAGCTTAAGTGACAGAGTAAGACCCTGTCTCAAAAAACTAAGTAAATAAGATAATTAAAAGCAAAATATGATACTCTTCTAGTCCTTGAAGAGCTATTGCAGCGATCAAGTACTGACATGTTCCAGATACAGTTTTTTGGAATTGAATGTAGGAAAGGGTACTCTAAGCAGGCATACTCTGACTAAGAAGCTAGAGAAATGTACACCACAATATTAGGACTATTTCATTTAAAAAAAAGTTGAGTTTTAAATCCAGTAACAAGAGTTAATCACAACCATCCACTTATGCCTAGAAGGCTGAGATTTTACCCCCATCTGAAGGTTTTATGGTAGAAGGTATTTTAATTATTTCCTCCAGAGAAGATTTTCAACAACTTTTTTCTCTGCTGGTTGTGAAGCCATTCCCAAATGAAATCACATACTTAATCAATTTGTAAACCACAAAAATCAAAATTCAAAAGTAATATATCAAAAAGTCATGAAAAAAGCTGTTTCTCCAGAATTTTCCTGTGCAGAATCCAGGATCTCTTATTGAAATTCATTCATCTCAAAGCAAAATCGTTACCCTGACTTCACTGTAATGAATTAGAGTGGTATATGCATATTAAAGGCATACCCAATTATATTACTTTCATTTTAAAGGTCAAATATTAATTTAGTAAAAATCAGTTATTTGTGGGAAAAAAATTTAGTACAAAGAAAGCAATAATGCTATTTATATGGATGGGAGAGTACCTAAGAGAAAAACAGAAAGAAAAGGAAGATCAGAAAAAGATCCTGCTCAGCTTATGATGAAGTCACTTCTCAAGAAACACATCATTAAGTTGAAAATATCTTAATCTGAAAATGCATTAAATACAGCTAACCTACCAAATATCATAGCTTAGCCTAGTCTGCCTATACTCAGAACACTCACGTTAGCCTACAGTTGGGCAAAATCATTTGGCAACAGTACACTATAGAGTACGTGTTGGTTACCTTTGTGATCCTCTGGCTGACTATGAGCTGCATCTCCTGCTGCTGTCCAGCATAGTGAGAGAGCATCTTACCACATATTGCTAGCCTGGGAAAAGATTAAAATTTAAAATATGAAGTATGGTTTCTACTGAATGTATAGCACTTTTCTACCAGTATAAAACTGAAAAATTACGAATCAACCCATCATAAGTCAGGAATCATCTGTATTAGGTATTAAATATCAAATTGAATTTTAGAAAGATCCTTAGAAAATCCAAAACTCTAAAAATGTGATACTGATGCGCTTATTCTGTGGAGTACAAAAAGTTCTCTTTTGGTGGCTTTTGGCTCTGACTCTTAGAGATAGATTCAGTAAGGCTAATACTTGTAATCTCTGAATTCAGTTTTTATTCTTCTGTTACTAATTATCTACTGAGAAATTTTAGATATGACAATATACGTTACTTTTTCTTAAAGAAATGGTCCCTTTATTTTTAAGATTTATATATTTTCTTTCTCCATTTTACTGTTGCCTTTGCTTTGGACAGGGAGATAAAACAAACTTCGTGTCATAATATTTGTTAGAGTTCTTGGTTATAAGCAACAGAAACTGACTCTGGTTAACCTAAGCACACAAAGAATACACTGGAAGGCTATGGACGCAATTGAATCAACAATAGGCTTAGAGCTAGTCTTGGATAATAATCAGGAATCAAAAGATCCTTAGAGGTTAGGGCAGAAAATGTACACCAGTAGCAGCAGCAGTCTGATTTGAACCCCACTGTGAGCAGTGAGTCCCCAGTTGTTTGCTGGCAATTCTCAAAATTCAAAGTCTTACAAAGAAGTATTCAATTTGCTTAACCCAAGTATGTTCCTAGTTCCTCTTCCTCCATCCGTGTAAGGACAAGGAATGGAAGGACTGTTATCTTTCTCCAAGACTATAAACAAATGAAAGAGTACTCCAGGGCAAGCTCAGGATGCTTTTAGGAAGATGGGATTCAATACTCTTTAGTCAAAAAATTACAAATGCCAGGTACATATACTTAAGTAAAGACAGAAGTTAGTTGAGTGTTAGGCAGAATTAATCAAAGGATACTGTGTATTATAGTGTAATGAGCACTCATAGGTTTTGAACAAATTGTTTAGGGCCAAATCCTGGTTTCTTCATATCCTAGATGTGAGACCTTATATGAGGAACTTAACCTCTCAAAGCCTGTTTCTTCATCTATAAATACTCTCAACATTGGGATTGTTCTGAGGTTTAGTAATAACCTACTTGGCATGCAATAGAGACTCAATAAATAAGTCTCAATAAATAAGTAGCTGTAAAACAAATGTTACCTTTAATGTTATAAATTAAAATATAAAATTGCTGGCATTAACTTACCTAATGTTTGTGCAAACTTTGTACTCTTTAGCTGTGAAAACCCTGCAGCTTCCCCAACTTACTTGAAAAGATCACAAACTGTCCTTTATTCGGCCAATTTTCTCCTCTCGACCATTTCAGAGAAATTCATATTATTCATCTCTTTAACATTTAGTATAATCCAGAATGATTACTCCAGATTTCCCTTTTGCTAAAACCACCCGAATTTGTTATTAGAACAGTAATCGTCTTGAGAAAAGTGAGAATTTGCTACATTATTAATTTTTATCATCCTCACATTGTAAACCTGTATTTTTTTTTTAATTTTACTTGGTCAGTGGTTAGATTCTTATGAGGAAAACAGACTTTCAAAAATAAGACTCCAGTTACTGGAGAAATGACTTACGGTCTGAATCCTCAGGTGGACAACATAGCAGACAATGGTAACCTGACTATCAAAGGGAAAGTAAATCCAACCACGGGTTTCAAAGACTGTGATTCTGATGAGTTCAGTTGTCATTAGGTTAGTTAGCTCTTTAATTGGTGAATGTGTCCACATGCATTTTTCTTAAGAGCCACTCATGGTCTAACCCTGTTGGCTGAACAGACGGGCCTCCCCAAGTACTGGGAACTCCATCTCTGCTTCCAGCTTCTCTCACCCCAGAAGCTGCAGCTGATGCTTAATACAAAAAAAAAAAAAAGAAAAAAAAAATCTTTTCTTGTTATAGTTAGTACATAAACTAGCTAATGAGCTTATACTAAAAATTAATGTTGGGAGGCCAAGGTAGTGGATCATGAGGTCAGGAGTTCAAGACCAGCCTGGCCAACATGATGAAACCCCATCTCTACAAAAAAATACAAAAATTAGCTGGGCGTGGTGACGGGAGCCTATAATCTCAGCTACTTGGGAGGCTGAGATAGGAGAATTGTTTGACCCAGGAAGTAGAAATTGCAATAAGCTGAGATTGCACCACTGACAGCGCAAACATTCCATGTCAAAAAAATAAATGTATGCATTGTGGAGCTATATGAGATTTAACCAAAAAAAAAAAACCATTTATCTCATGCATTATCTCAGTTATAGCTAATTAGCAGAGAAACAGACTTACATAAAGTCATGTTATCATTAATGGAAGGTGATAATTACAGTTTACAAGGGTGTCAGTATAATCTTTTGTAATCCTTATGATCCTTTGAATAGATGTCAATCATCTTCAGTTTGCACAAACATTAGGTAGGTTAATGCAGGCAATTTTATATTTTAATTTATAACATTAAAGGTAGTATTTGAGATATCAATTATCTTCAGTTTGCACAAACATTAGGTATGTTAATGCATGCAATTTTATATTTTAATGTATAATATTAAAGGTAGCATTTGTTTTACAACTACTTATCAGATAAAACTGGGCAACAAATCTTTTACAGTCGGAGAATTGTTTTGTGTGTTAATATGCTAATTGTGCTATAAGTAAATATCACTCAATTTACAAAGCATACAATAGACTGCACTGATTTGTTTATAGTGTCATTATATTATATTATTTATTTGTGAAAAGTGTGGTTAAATATAAATGGCATTTTGGTGTCTATGTGATATTATATATTAGTTTGCTAATTTACATTTTAAAAGAGTTATACTTAGGCAGATGCTAACACTAGTTTTATATTTTTTGTAATAAGTCAGTAGTAAAACAGAAAATAATATTACTTTAAAAAGGTAAATGCTAATTGTTGAAATCTCATAGTACTGGTTTGTGTTGAATGAATATCTGTGGAATCACTGCGGCACTCCTGTGTCATCCTCTAAGTCCCTATAATCACTCTGCTCTATCAAATCTTTTATTCTCAGACTTTTTGAGTGCTATGGTAGATACAATGGCAATTATAAAAGAAAGTCTCTTCTCTCATGCAGCGTACAAACTAATTTAGAGAGAACATTATTATTTTTGAAACACTTTTGTATTCCACTAAGGGAGTACTTTATGATACTAAGAAAGAAAAGATCAGTGCCCCAAACATTGAAAACCTTGAAGACTTAATGATATTTTTGAGATTCAAAGTATATAGTGATGAGTATGGATAGTGTAAGTAATAGTCCCAAGGAGAAAATAAACTGTATATGTGGTTCTGTCTGTGAGTAACTGTGTTTATTTGTGAGTGTCTGTGTGTGTCTCCATGTGCATTTTTTCAAGTACGTGTCTGAGACTCCTTATGTGTATTTCTCTAGTGCTGTGGATCAAGTGAGAGGCACAGAACACAGGAACTCCTCTTCAAGTTAGGACAGCACTCATCCTCTGAATATGACCACCTTCTTTCCTAAGCTAACACAGCCTGCTGCTTTCAACTTCTTTCCTTCGGGCCTTATATTAATTGGAAGTTTTCTGGTTGTTGAAGATCATGCTCAGTTTCATCACCAGACAAGATATACCTTGACCAGCACCTACTGAACTGGCCAGACTTCTCTGATGTTTTCTGAAAACAAGTGACGCCTCAACCTTTCCACACTAATTGCCAGGTGGGTTACTATGTCTAGCCCGGGTGGTCCTAAATATTAGGCCCAGGTTGGTATAAAAGGGAATAGAGTGAGTAAATTGACATTTCCTCAGTTTTTTTAGTTTAATTCAGTGATCAAGAGACAGACTCCAAATCATGATAAACCCCAGAACATCTTTGGAAAAACCATAAGAAAAAGTAATTATTGATTATACAAATATACACTATTTCAAATTGTTAGAAATTTGTGGGATGATAATTAATTACCTGATCTCCCTTCTGGGACCCCAACAGTTGGAAAAATAAAGTCCAAAAGGCTGGTGCAGATGAAAATACAGTTTTGCTCATGAAAAAGCAGACTTGGAGAGCATAGCTCACACCAAAGGCTGAAATGGACCTAGCTTTACCTTCCCCTCTTAGTTAAAGATACAGAGATTCAGAGGTAAGCAACATGACTCACCTAGGCCTTTTTTAGCTGAAAAGTTCATCTGACAGAGCAAAGACCTATTGCAGCAAAACTTTGCCTGCACTGATTTGTGCCCAGTGACAGGCAGGTCCATGAGGGAGGATGTAAATGACAAAGAGATGACACAGGTGGTTTGAGTGTCAATGTGCAGTCTCTTTCCATGTTTAAAGTGTTCACTGTTAGTCAGGTTTTCTTCATCTTTACCTAATAGACTCTTAGTCATCCTGCCCTTTGTTTACCCTCAATAGCACTGATTTTCAACAAGGGGTATTTTTGCTCCCCAAGTTGGAGAGATTTCACAATATCTGGAGATCATTTGTTTGTCACAATTCTGGGGGTGGGTACTACTCAATCCAGTGTGTAGAAGTCAAGAATTCTGCTAAACATCCCACAATTAATAATTATCCAGCACTAAATTCAATAGTATCAGGATTGGGACTCTTCTTTATAGAAATGAGAGGATTAGGAAGATAGATGTTCCCACCTTATATGGACTGATAGCAAATTGATACAATTCATTTATGCTGAAATATAGCTACAAAAAGCATGAATTTAGGGCTCTTCCCAAGGTGGTGATTTTGCTACAGTATTTGTGTTCTAGAGAGTATAGAGCAGTTGGTGAAAGGGTCACTTCAGCAACTGTAAGCAGGATGCAAGACCAAAGCTTAGAACTTGAACACTGCTACATTTTGCTAGTTTCCCCTTTGCCCCCAAATGGGAATCCTCATTTGAAAAACAGATAGCAAGAGTACCATCAAAATAAGTAAGGAGAGTGGAAATTAACAGAAACTATCCTCCATTTTTGTGGAAGCATAAAATTGTATAACTGCTTTAGGAAACAGTTTGGCACTTTTTTATAAAACTGCAACGAATCTTTTTCTTTAAAGTTTAAGGTCCCTGAAGTTGTAAATGAGGAATGTGCAAAAGATTAAAATTAGGTGTACACGGTTTTCCATCATTTAAATAGCATACTACCTTTTTACCCTTGAGGATTTAGAAAAACTACAAGGTTTGTAGACACTTTTAGACACTTGGTCAGGTAGCTGGCAAGTGACAAGGAGCAGAAACTAATTTCCTACATTTGTGAAACGAGTAAGGAAAGAAAGCCCCATGTTTGCTATAGGAAAAAATCTACATATATGGTTAGAACAGCTGTTTCATTAGTCATTAGAGAGAAGGGGCAATAAATGCAAACTGGTTAAGCCTCATCAACTGTTGCCATCAAGGGCTATTCTCAATGAAACTTTGCCTGAGACATCCAAAATATCTTTTACTCTTTTCTTTTGGTAGAATTAGTTTAAGAAAAAGAAAAGCAGCATTAAATGTTTGTAGAAAACGGTAGAAGACCTCAGAGCCAGTGACTAACCTTTATAGTTAGTATTGAACGATCCACAAATTGGAAGACATATTTGTGGCAGAAGGGCTTCTGTAGTCACGAGGCTCATCAGACCTTCTTATTCAAAATCAAAAGGCCTTTAGGCTTACATCGAGGAATCCAGATTACAAATACCCACATTTGTTTTCCTTACATGTAGTGAAGCTGGACACCTTCAGTCCCCTTTTATACTGAAAAAAACTTTATATAAGATATGACAGTAAATGAACATGGTGTTGGTTAAGACATCAAGGAAATCATTGTCTAGGCAACATGTTAAAAGTTCACTAAAACTAGAAAGGCATTAACTTAGCTTTCAAAAGGGCATACTTCTAAAGAACTTAAACTAAAGAAAGAAAACACTAATTATCAGAACTAAGCAAGTCAATTCAATTGGACACTAAATTTTGCTTTACATGTTTTGATAGTGAAGGCAAAAAAGAAGTCTGGGCTTTCTAAAAACAAAATGTATACATATTCATCTCCAGACTTGTTTTTCCCCTCTATCATCTAATTCAAACAGAAATCTACAAAAATGAGGAATTTTGAACAATATAATGAAGATAATTTAAAACCATATTTTTTAAAAAACAGAGAGTACATTTTAATAAAAAAAATTTTAAACAGCTTTTTGTACAGAAGTCGTTCAAGGTTTCTCAGATGCAAAGTGAGCTCTACACTCAATCTTTATAAACTTTACTAAGGTAAAGATTGTGATGAATCTTTTGCTTTAAAGTTTAAGGTCGTTGAGGTCGTATTTACTTGTGCAAAAGAGTACAATGAGGTGTACATGGTTTTCCATCATTTAAATAGTGTAATACCTTTTTACCCTTCAGGACACAGAAAGACTAGAAGATTTAAAAACCAATTTATTTAAAGTTCCTCTCCTGAAGTTTGTAAGTGTGATTGGGGGTAAAGAAATCAATTCTCATTATCTTCAGGAGGAAAAGTGTTTAATCTTTGCACAATAAATTGTGCTTCAGAATTGAGAAAAATAGAACCCAATTCTACTATGTGTCTAAGTATGTGAGCTCATGTAATGAACCTAAGCTTGTCAGTCAAAGGTGGCAAGTCAATGCTTTATAGGCCAGATGTACACAGCTGGAACATATGAAATATATACAACATGGGAGTTGAGAGACAATTCAGTAGATTGAACATTGTTTATCTCATGTCACTACCAAATGCTGATGAAGCTGCTATGAATAAAAACTAATAGTTTAATATTTGCTCTGTTTATAAATTTCACAACTTTATAGAACTTGATTAATTCATTCTACTCATTTTACAGAAAAGGCCACTAAAACTTAGGAAAATTAAAGAACTTAGCCTAAGTCTCACAGCTAGTAAGCAGCAAAACCAAAATCTGTCAGGTTATTCAAAGCCTAGTGTCTCTCTATATTACCTTGATAAGTCTAGGTTATTGTTTAATGCTCTTAAGTGATCTACATCATTTCCCCAATTATAGAATTGCATGGCTTTCTAAATTTTAAAGCGTTATTTCTCATTATAAAAACAGTTCTATGAAATTGGAAGGAATCGGGGGTTGAAACCACACATTTACATAATGTTGTAAATGTTACCTTTCTCCACTAGTACTCTCCAACCTTCCTGACCAGGATTTCTTGTCTCACTGTTGGCAACGTCTGCTAACTTCACATGACTGCCTTTCATGACTGAAAATTGACACTTCACTTTAGATTATTTTTTCTCTATGTCAGTCAAGAGATTAACCTGTATTTTGAAGAAAGCTGAATTGACATAGCAGCCTCAATGCCAATTTATACCTGAGGCATAAAGAAACAGAGAAACTCAGCTTTTACCAATGCCAACAGGAATTTGTTGTTCCAGGAAAATTTGCCTGTTGTCATTTATTTATTATTGCAACTACACCTAGAGTATTCAGTAAACTCATGCTTTTTCAGAAATTCCAGTAAATATCATCCTACCAAAGGCACCACTGCATTCAAAAATATTATCCTTCAAGCTTCAAATGCTTGTCAAGCTCAGAATTGAAGAAAGCATTGCAAAGTTATGAAATAATACTGCTTACTTTTCCAAAAGCAATGTAATTTTGTTTATTTACAAAAACCAAATAATTTGATTGGGCTCAACCTACTTGTTTTTCATTGCCTCTTCTAAGCAATATCTGCAACCCAATCATAAAATGACAATATCTTTGAAACAAAAAAATCTCACTGGTGTGATCTTTTTCTTTTCCTTTGCCCTAATTCTATAATTCTGGTGACTGACACTGTCATTTATTTGGCATTTTTCTGAAACTGGTGATTATTTTTGTTCTTGTACTTACTTATAAAGATTACTGATAAATGAATTCCTTTGTGTTTATGTTTCTTAATGATCTGAATGCTCTGTTTTGCACGTATCCATCTTTTGGGTTTTGACTGTCATCCACTTTTACTCAGTCCTTTTTTTATCATAATGTTCTTTCATCAAACAAGGGCACAATATGATTAGAATAAATGCTTGTGTGTTAAATTTCATTTGATTAATGTAGAGATGACATAGTCAACTCCAAATATAAAAGCAATGGCCCATATTTCCCCAGGAAAATGAACACAAATTAATGATTACCTGTATTCATTTATTGAATAAATACTTATTGCCCACCTATTATATGACAAACATTAAGATTATCTCTGAGTCTGTAAAAGCAAATTAGATGGTGGTTTTCAGTGTCTGGGGAAGGTAAGAATGAAGGTATTAGTGTTTAATGGGTACAGCGTTTCAGTTAAAAAGATAAAGAATTTCTGGAGATAGGTGATACTGGTGGTCGCACAACAACGTGACTGTACTAAATACCACAGAACTGTACACTTAAAATGGTTACAAAGGTAAATTTTATGTTATGTACATTTCACTACAATCAAACCAATTAGAGAAGGTCCTCAAGAAGTTTATAACTAAGAAGTAAAAAAATTGTTACTGTTCACAACAGACATGAAAAGCTCTACAATAAAAGTACCCTTTCGCCATTTAGTGAATATGAATTAGGGACATCTAGATCAAATCAGGGTGGGGAAGCAGAAGGAAGGGTGTTGCTGCATAGTGTCCTGAAGAAGGGGTAGAAGTGAGGTTGTCAACTATGGAATAGAAAGATTATAGGCAGAGT
The DNA here is from genome assembly GCA_004027715.1 of Plecturocebus donacophilus. Lineage (NCBI taxonomy): Eukaryota > Metazoa > Chordata > Mammalia > Primates > Pitheciidae > Plecturocebus > Plecturocebus donacophilus. The sequence goes on along the minus strand of PVKP010008936.1, from coordinate 15,968 downwards.
TCTAGCTGTGAAGCTTCCCAATGCAGGAACAGGCACACATGAATCTGTTCTACTGTCCAAAGCTGGTTATGTCCAGCAGTTTTCTGCATGCCTCTCCTCATCTTTGGGAATGTATCCCATGGCTCTTCAGCCTCCATCCTGCACTTTCAGCCTTGGCTATTTTACTGGGTAATTCCCATTAGTACTTAGCACTCAGATATGTTCTAGTATCATCTGTCTTTAAAACACATACACACACACACACACACACACACACACACACATGCACACAAACACACACATGCACACACACACACACACACACACACACACACACAAAGTGTTCCTTGATTTCTACACTCTTCTACTGGCCCCCAATCTAGTTCTACAAGAACTATATCCCAAGAGTTATGTATAGAGTGAAAGTAGGGAAAGGCTTACTTGGGATTCTAACTAATTTATATTATTCAATATAGTTTAAGAAGGTTTAGATGAGGCTTATTAGGATTAATACATTTGGTTTCCCTTTTGCCTAGTCATCATATATGTCCATACTACTTCAGGGCCACAAGAATAAAGTAGATTGACTAATGAGCTATGAATCCCCCAAAAGGAAAACAGAATTAGATTCTGTTGCATCACAAGGAGTGAGAATCAGACCAAAGGATGAAGTGTGATTTGAGCATGGTTTTTACCAGTCAGGTCTGTTCTTATGAGTCCTCATCTAAAGAACTCATATCTGAATTGTAGGTAATGGGAACTACAGCAAAAAAAAAGGGAATGGGGCCTAAACAAACTGTTTTACCACATTTCTGTAATGAGTGACACCCTTAATATTAGCTATCGATAGAGATTCTTGCTGTCACAAATAATATCATTCTTCCCATCATGAGACTTTGAGCAGAGTTGGTTAGAGAAACCGCTTCATGCCAAGTGTTTGTTGGTCATAAAGACCATTAGTAAAAATATCAGTGGCCTGAGCATTGTGTGTTATTAACCTCAGAACATGTTTGCAGGCATCATTGTCAGAACAAGTGGCATCTTCGAGACTCATCAGTAGCCTGGTTCCTGATTTGCATATCAAGACAGGACATTTCTCTCAATGGGCCAGTGATGAAGAGGAGGAAATGTCAAAGTCATGGAGTTTCCAAGTACAGGGGTCAGTGGAACATATATTGTGCACTTTCTAAGGATTATCAGAATCATTTGAAGGAAATCTTAGTGAAGTTAGTTCTTCTACAAGTCAAGTGAATGTATGAAGCAAGAGAACTACCATTTTGTGATTAATCCTATTATTCTATTTTTAATCCCTGACTAGCATGGTTAAATATATTTGAGGACACATTTAAATGGTCTCAAAGTTTAAAATAAATATATTTTGCATAATTAATGATTCAAGAGGAACACAAAGAATACTTTACAATAATGACCTAAGTTCAAAGACTAATTATGGTTAAATATTAACACTGTTTTAAAATATAACACATATCCTTTAAAGAATTAATTTTTTAAGGCTTTGGTCTCCTTTGAAGACCAACTATTATCAATATTACTTTTATACAAGGTTCCCTAAGCTTCTAGGTATTATAACTATTTTTCACTTACATCTATGGTAGATGTAAGTGAAACTTTTGTACTGCAATAGGAAACTGCATTAAAAGCCACCCATGCTTTTCTTCATACCAGTCACTTTATCTCTTATAACATTCTTAATATCAGTGCCCTGAAGCATTTTAAATATTCATATGAACATGTTAAGATGCCTTGAGGTTTTAAGATAAGTAGATTATCTATGCAACCTAAAGGAATTATTCCAATTCTACAAAGAAAAACAAATCACTGAACAAATCATAAATCTTGCCTTCATAGCATTTCCCAGATTTGTAACGCAGAAGCCTTTTTTACTATTCTTGTGAGAATAACATAATAATAACATAATGTTCTATGCTTATATACTACTTTTCTAATAATTATCAACTCATTTATCTTTTTGACAGCCCTGAGTAATAAAGGGTGAAAGAATATTGTTTCTATTTTTTTTTTTTTTGAGGTATGGTCTCACTCAGCCACCCAGGCTGGAGTGCAGTGGCACAATCTGGCTCACTGCAACTTTCACCTCCCTACTTCAAGCAATTCCCCTGCCTCAGCCTCCTGAGTAGCTGGGATTACAGGCACACACCATCATGCCTAGCTAATTTTATTGTATTTTTAGTAGACATAGGGTTTCACCATGTTGGCCAGACTGGTCTCGAACTTCTGACCTCAGGCAATCTGCCCGCCTCAGTCCTCCAAAGTGTTGTGATTACAGGTATGAGCTACCATGCCCAGCCATTTCTATTCTGAAATGAGGAAACTGAGGTGAAGAGTGCAGAAAAAGAAAAAAATTGCCAATGGAAAACATTTGCCTAGGAAAAAAAGAGAAACATAACCTTAGTTGTTTATCTAAAACTAATTTGAATAAAGAAAAGACAGAAAAATAAAGAAGCATGGGACAAATTAATCACTGCTCCTTTATCATTAAAAGTAGACATGAGTTGTTTCACCATTGAAAAGAAAAGGGATTAATGGAATTTACATATTAGATTAAAATACCTTTTATTGAAGCCCACAGCTTGTCATAGGCTGTGGAGATAGAAGAGACTATGATGCAGTAATGAAGAAAACCTACAATCTAAGTAGTTTAATGCAAGAAACTTTATTTTTTTTCTACAGTTAAAATCTAGTAAAGCTGAATTATTCTCCTTGATGGTTCTCTTTCAAGTGATGATTCAGGGATCTGAGCCCCTGTCAATATGTAGCTAAACTATCTGAAACACATGGATTCTGAAGTCAGCATAGAACGAAAAGTGACACTATAGGACGGGTTCACTTGAGAGATAAGTGCCAGTCCCGAAACTGGCTTAAATCAATTCTGACCGTTTCCTATTGGCCAGAAGTTGATCCAATACCCTTGTTTTAGTCCATTCAGGGTGCTATGGCAAACACCATAAACTATATGGCTTATGAAAAAAAGACATTTATTTCTCACAGTTGTGGAGACTGAAAATTCTAGTATTTTGGGTGCTGGCAAATTTGATGCCTGATGAGGGCAGACTTTCCTGTTAATATAGGATGCCTTCTTACTGGGTGCCTGTATGGTCAAAGCAGTGAGAGGGTTATTCTTGAGCTTCTTTTATAAGGACACTATTCTCATTAATGAAGGTCCACTCTTATGAACTAATCATCTCCCAAAGACCCACCTTCTAATACCATTACCTTAGGGGTTATGATTTCAGCATAGGAATTTTTCAAGGGATACAATCATTCAGGCCATTGTACCTTAATCTATGAAGACTGGAAAACATAGCCTTGTTTGCCTAAGAAGGGGAAAGTGAAACAGAACCTGGTGAGCATCATAACATTGTGTCTGCCACTGGCTAGCATGTGGGTAAGCAAGAGGTTGATGGAACACATATTAAAAAGCAGATCAGCTTTCAAGTGAACCTGTGTTTCATCCTACTTCTGAAGATAGCTCTTAATTTTATTTTTGGAAAATTCCTTAGCTCACAAGGCTTCAGTTTACTCAAGTGTAAAATAAGGGAAGGATAAGCTATGGGAACTAAGATGATATAATACGTGATAATAATACTAATCAATTTCTAAGTGTTTACCATCTGCTATATGCTGTGCTACATTCTTTAAATTGTATCTCATTATCTCTGAAGTCAACTTTTAACATTCTACGATGCTAAGGAGGAAATACAGTTCAAAATTCTTGTGCCAGACTACAAGAAGCAATAAAATAAATTAGTGTTAAGTGCTGTTTAGAATTACAGGGAAAAGAGAAGTAGCACTTATGTCTCAGGAATGATCCAGTTAAGAATAGAGATGATCAAATCTCATTAGAAGAAGAAAACGAAATGATAGTTCATTGGTGAAAGTCCCTTGCTGACAATCACAACTTTCCCCTCTTTATTTCTATAAATCATGGCTCATTTTTTCTTCTATTCCTTCAGATAAATCTTTGTTGAGCTTCTACAATGTGGGAGGCTTCCCGGATGTCAGTCAAGAATCAAAAGAAAAGACAATGATTTTTAAGTTGTGGATTTCTTTATGACTCATAAACTGAGCAAAATATTTATATAATTTCTTATGAGAAAGAGTAAAGTTGAAAAAATTGAAATTCAAATTCTGTTATTTGTGGACAATAGCATCAGCTCTACAAAGATGTCTTGCAATATCCTTTACTGAGACTCATAAAATGAATAGAGTTTGTTTCATAACTATCTATAAATCAAAAACCTCTTGTATTAGATAATTACACTCACAAAAACTCAACTATTAATATTTCTAAAAGACTTTTGTTGGAACTACGAAGAGAGTATTGTCCATCAACTTTCAGGCTACTCCTCATAATTTTCTCTTACATCTTTTTTCTCAAACCTGCTTTGACAGAAGTAGATTCCTAGCAGATGAGGGTCATCTATGGATGTCTTGCCTTGAAACTTTACTGTCTTATTGGAGAATGAACAATTAGTTTAAATATTCACATTTTTTTTCTTCTCAGATCTAGCAAAGACAGATGAGAAAGGTGATTTATTTCTGAAGGAAGAAAAAGATGTACAATGATGCCTTTTAATAAACATTTGTCAATGTTTTATAAAATAACCAGTGGTGTTATTCCGCACATCAAAAAGAAAATGTTTGAAGACTTAATGGACACTTTTAAAAGACTTCACCAATAGGCTTTTAAGTTACTAATGAAGGGAATTTGTCCTTCATGTTGGTATATAGCCAAGCAATGATAAACAATTGTATCAAAGCCAGTTCCTGACCTCAAAGTTCCTATAGATTTCACTCAGCTCATAGATTGAAGCGTCAAAATAATCTTTCCTTGTTTCTAATATAGAGCAGGTTTGATTCTCAGAAACCCTAGTGTTCTTAACTGTAATGAAATCCGATAAATCATCATCAGCATTCAGCTGCCATTATCTTCTGTCTAGAGATTATTGTCTCTCTTTCAATGGAAAATAAATATTATTATTATTATTTATTTTGTTATATAGAAACACCACTGCTTTTGCTAAGTGCCTACAGGAAAACATTTCTCATGAAAACATTAACAATGAAAGCCCTAGAGTTGTTGGTTTGTTTTTACATCTCAATGTCTTGGAATTAAAGATACTATAAAATTTAAGATATACACAGTTCCAGATTTCTATTAGCTTTATCTACTATAATGTTAAACTAAGCTATTAAACTATATATCTGGATATATTCAATTAAAACTTCAATCTCTTAATTAAAATGTTTCCAAGGCTTAAAAATGTTAAACAATTATTTGCTGACTCACAGTTTGAAAAATATATGTATATTGAAACTATACAATTATAAATGGGTGATTCATTACTTTTTAAAAAATTTTTTGTGTCACAAAAATACCTCATCCCAAACTAAATGATTCAAAGCGGTTTTCACCAAGTGGTTCTAAATCTGTACTACACATTAAGGTTTCCCAGGGAGATTTTAAAACTCTGATGCCAGACCACACCCCAGACCAAATAAAGCAGAATCTCTCTGGGCAGGACCAAGGCTTTAGTAATTTTTAAAGGTCCCCAGGAGATTCTAACATGCCAACAAAGTCAAGAAGCGCTGTTCTAACAGATGATCATATTGCGTAAACTTATTTGTTAAGATCACAAAATTTTGAGGAAAATAGATATTCAATTTCCAGACTGCCATTGTGAGCCTCATCTTTAGCAATTCCCCATCGTTTATCATATCTTATCAATAAACTATTCATAGAATATTTTTCCTAGTCTCTGTTCTATTTTGAACATGCGGGCGACAGTCATTTTGATTTCTTTTTACTAAATAATATCATGTATTTAATTAGCATAACACTAAAATTAGCAAAGGTGTTGGCCTTTCTGACTAGTGTATTTGCATCTTAAGGTGCCAGGGAGGACAGCTATCAGATTTAAGAGAGTTCTTTCCATTCCCTCTTCTTCTTTATTTCCCTTAGAGCTGTGTGAGAGCCCTTACACTTTACCTTTGCACTAACGAGGGTAAAGTGCCTGAGCTGCACATTCCATGACAGGCGCTGCAAACTTAACAACAGGATTTATGAGGTGTGTGCTTGCCAGAATGTCTTTAATGTTCAGGTTCACTCATCTCAAACCTTAAATTGGCTCTCTTGGTGCTATTTTAATCTGTACAGACCCAATCACACACGGCGTACAAATGGTGGTTCAAAGAAATGCACATGATAATGTGGCAGAGGATGTAATTTGTCAGAGAACACCATTGTTAATTATGATTGAAAAGACATGAATCCTGCTAAAGATATGAAACATTTTTTATGTCTACTGAATTTTAGAGGAAAGAAATATCCAAAAGGTAAAATTTAAATCCTTCTGGGAGCTCCAACCAGATAAGGGCATCTACAAATAATGCAGGCAGTTGTAATCCATTTTATATACTAATAAGCAAAAGTTACAAGGGTTACAGTAGACCACACAAAATGAGTTAGACCTGTGGGAGGTCCCTGACCCATGGACTCCACATGTCCTTTTACTTTTGTGCATCTACTCTGACACCGAATTGATATTCCCTACCGAAAAACAAGCACTTCGATAAGCAAAGGAATACGGATTCAACTCCTCACCAAAAATCTGAGAGGACTAAGTGCCTGGTTTTGTCCCTAAGAACAACAAACCAATAAATTACACAAATGCAATTCATTATATTTTTCCTACCCCACGGTATCTTTTCTTGTTTGAGTCTTTGGAGGTGATTCTAGCAGTTAAAAATTTGAGCAGTCGCAAATGATGTGAAACGGGCTCAGAGCAATCCAGTAAGACAAGAGCTGCTCCTGCTGAGTCCCTACCAAGCCAGTGTCTAAAGCTTTTGTTTCTAGATACTGGAGAAATCTAGAGAATCTTAGGGACCCTTGTGGACTCCGCAAGAGTCTTAGTGGCAAGGATATATTCAAAGGTTTGAGTCAACAGATAGGTACCATTTGGTAGAAAGACATTTCAATATTTCAATGACTGGTCTGGCTATCCTGAGTAAATATTAGCCCTGGCTCCTAATACATGGGTTAATACAATTCTAGCATTGATCTCACTGATCAAAGAATGAGTTTTATTTGGATTTTTGGCCTAATGGTGTTGGTCTTGGTTATTATTGTATTTTTTCTTGTCTTTTATCAAAATAAAATACTTGACAAAAGATAATAGAGAAAAGAAACATAGAGATTCGGGGAGGAAGGAGGTTGAGAAAAATAGAGAGAAAGGCAGGTATATCTAAACAATGATTCCAATTACACAAACAATCCACCCACCCCCTGCAACCTTTTCTAACATTTCAGGCTTGCAAAGGATTTGCAGCCACAAGTTTCTGCCACTCACAATCAGTTCCTCCATTTATCAATTTTACCTTGCACAGTAGTCGGCAGAATACAAATGCAAAGATACAGGAATAATGATAATCTTAGCACAGCCTCCCATAGATAGTAATGACTGTTGGCTGGAGCAGGTGCTGAGATGTAATAAAATTCATGTTAAGCAGCATTCCTATTCTGTAGTCTATCACATGCACTATCTCTTGGTAGCATATGGCAAATAATCAGTCAATTCTATTTGACTATTTAGTGAGCAGTGAAAGAAATGTGCTTCTGTCACAAGCTAAAACTTGTACTGGGCCAATTCTACTGGATGCCATGAGGTTAACTCAACTTTCCAGCATTCACTGATTAAGTGGTAAAAAGTCTGAGTCCCACAACTATGTGGTCGTGATTTCTGCATCTTTTATACTATTAACCTTTATTCAATCCAATTGAAAATGCTCATTTTGTTTTGTCTCAGACTGAATTTAATAACTGTTGCCTGATTGACAGTCTGACAGATTGAATCATGATGCTCTGGCCAGTGATACCCCTAGGAGCACTCAATAAGGGATGGCCAAGGTAGTGTCATTAGAGAGGTGTTAGGAAGTACCCAATCTCTTTAAATTATTTTTACTTTGTAAGCTAGGAACCCACTCCAACAAGATGTCGTACCTGTTAGCTTTAAGCTCTATCCCTTTTAGAAATGTTTTCACCACTGAATGAATGACTCTATATTTTATCAGTCATTTGAACGATCTAATGAAATTAGGTTTATCACATCCATTCCTGAAAGAAGTTTCTGTAAGTAAAGGGATGAAAGTATGTCAGTCCTATGACTAGAAAGATAAGGATTTGAGGGAGAAGATGAAGAGAGATGTATGGATGAGCAACAGAGCATACTGTACAGTTGTCTGACTCTTATTTTTGCCTAAATGGCCTTGTGCCTACCTCTAATTAAAGGAGAACATCTCACCTTACTCCCCATCCCAACCCCAGACTGAATCAACTTCTTCTCTCCTCCTCCTTTAAAGACACTCATTTGGCATGACATTGTTTCATATTGTAACTGAAGCTAGTTGCCCTATGTGTGCACTCTCCTTCCCTAGTAAATAACATGGTTTTAGTAGAACATATAAATAAAATATTAGATTTTTCAGAATCCCTTTAAGCTATGTATCACCACAGGACTAATCTGGTCACTGAAATGTAAGTTTTGGGGACTTCCAAGAGGTCTTTTTAAAAGAAGTTGACTAGTTGGAGTCAGAACCGTTTTGCTGTCCTCTGCCATCTTCTGTTACCAATTTGGTCAGTGAGAGTTTAGCAGTCAGCTTGAAAGTCACAATCAATCACTAAATTAATACCTTTGCATATTCTTTGCTCTTGATCCTCTTTGCACATTACCTGATTGTCTTATAATCTTAGGAAACTCACATTTTCATTTGTTTTGTATCTGTAACCATACAGCTAAAGTTGAAGACAGACACAAAACCATAATGAATGCTCTCATCTTCAATTCACCATTTTTTAAATTGATTGTACTTTAGATTCTGGGATAAATGTGCAGGTCATGCAGGATTGTTGCATAGGCACACACATGACAATGTGGTTTGCTGCCTCCATCCCCTTGTCACCCATATCTGGCATTTCTCCCCTTGTTATCCCTCCCAAACCTCCACCCCCCTGCTGTCCCTCCCCTCTCCCCCGCAACAGACCCCAGTGCATGATTCTCCCCTCCCTGTGTCCATGCGTTATCATAGTTTAATACCTGCCTATGAGTGAGAACACACAGTGTTTTGTTTTCTGTTCTTGTGTCAGTTTGCTGAGAATGATGGTTTCCAGATTCATCCAGGTCCCTACAAAGGACACAAACTCATTGTTTTTTACAGCTGCACAGTATTCCATGGTGTATATGTGCCACATTTATCTTGACCAGTCTATCATCAATGGGCATTTGGGTTGGTTCCAGGTCTTTTCTATTGTAAACAGTGCTGCAGTGAACAAAAGTGTGCATGTGGCTTTATAATAGAACGATTTATAATCCTTTGGGTATATAACCAGTAATGGAATTGCTGGGTCAAATGGAATTTCTATTTCTAGGTCCGTGAGGAATCACCACACTGTCTTCCACAATGGTTGAACTAATTTACACTCCCATCAACGGTGTAAAAGTGTTGCTATTTCTCCACATCCTCTCCAGGATCTGTTGTCTCCAGATTTTTTAATGATTGCTATTGTAACTGGCATGAGATGGTATCTCAGTGTGGTTTTGATTTGCATTCTCTAATGACCAGTCGTGATGAGCATTTTCATATATGTTTGTTGGCCTCATATGTCTTCTTTTGAAAAGTGTCTGTTCAAATCCTTTTCTCATTTTTGAATGGGTTTGTTTGTTCTTTTCTTGTAAAACTGTTTTAGTTCTTTGTAGATTCTAGATACTAGCCCTTTGTCAGATGGGTAGACTGTAAAAACTTTTTCCCATTCTGTTGGTTGCCAGTTCATTCTAATGATTGTTTCTTTTGCTGCACAGAAGCTGTGGAGTTTAATTGGATCCCATTTGTCTATTTTGGCTTTTGTTGCCAATGCTTTTGGTGTTTTAATCATGGAGTCCTTGCCTATGCCTATGTCCTGAATGGTTTTGCCTAGATTTTCTTCTAGGGTTTTTATAGTATTAGGTCTTATGTTTAAGTCTTTAATCCATCTAGAGTTAATTTCAGTTTAAGGTGTCAGGAAGGGGTCCGATTTCAGCTATCTGCACATGGCTAGCCAGTTTTCCACATACCATTTATTAAACAGGGAATCCTTTCCCCATTGCTTGTTTTTGTTTCAGGTTTGTCAAAGATCAGACAGTTGTAGATGTGTGGCATTGCCTCTGAGCCCTCTATTCTGTTCATTGGTCTATATTTCTGTTTTGATACCAGTACCATGATGTTTTGATTACTATAGCCTTGTAGTATAGTTTGAAGTCAGGTAGCATGATGCCTCCAGCTTTGTTCTTTTTGTTTAGGATTGTCTTGGCTATGTGGGATCTCTTTTGGTTCCATATGAAGTTTAAAGTGGTTTTTTCCAGTTCTTCATTGTGTCAATGCTCTTTACCATTTGGTACATTTTTGGAGTGGCTGGTACTGGTTGTTTCTTTCTATGTTTAGGGCTTATTTCAGGAGCTCTTGTAAAGCATGCCTGGTGGTGATGAAATCTCTGAGTAATTGCTTGTTCATAAAGGATTTTATTTCTCCTTTACTTATGAAGCTTAGTTTTGCTGGATATGAAATTCTAGATTGAAAGTTCTTTTCTTTAAGGATGTTGAATATTGGCCCCTATTCTAATCCAGCTTGTAGGATTTCTGCTGAGAGATCCACTGTGAGCCTGATGGGCTTCCCTTTGTGGGTAACCTGACCTTTCCCTCTGGCTGCCCTTAACATTTTTTCCTTCATTTCAACCCTGGTGAATCTGACGATTATGTTCCTTGGGGTTGCTCTTCTTGAGGAATATCTTTGTGGTGTTCTCTGTATTTCCTGGACTTGAATATTGGCCTGCCTTGCTAGGTTGAGGAAGTTCTCCTGGATAATATCCTGAAGAGTGTTTTCCAGCATGAATTCATTCTCTCCGTCACATTCAGGTACACCTGTCAAACGTAGATTAGGTCTTTTCACATAATCGCATATTTCTTGGAGGCTTTGTTCATTTTTTTTCACTCTTTTTTCTCTGATCTTGCCTTCTCATTTTATTTCATTGAGTTCATCTTCAATCTCTGATATCCTTTCTTCTGCTTGGTCTATTCAGCTATTGAAACTTGTGTATGCTTCACGAAGTTCACATATGTTTTTCAGTTCCATCAATTAATTTATATTCTTTTCTAAACTGTTTATTCTCATTGGTATTTCATTAAATCTTTTTTCAAGGTTCTTTGTTTCTTTGCATTGGGTTAAAACATGTGCTTTTAGCTCAGAGAAGTTTCTTATTACCCACCTTCTGAAGCCTGTTTCTGTCAATTCATCAAACTCATTCTTCATCCAGCTTTGTTCCCTTGCTGGAGAGGAGTTGTGATCCCTTGGAGAAGGAGAGGCCTTCTGGTTTTTGGTGTTTTCATTGTTTTGGCATCAGTTTCTTCCCATCTTCATGGATTTATCTACTGGTGGTCTTTGTAATTGGTGACTTTCAGATAGGGTCTCTAAATGGACATGTTTTTTGTTTATGTTGAAGCTATCTATTTCTTTCTGTTTTTTAGTTTTCCTTCTAACTGTCAGGCCCCTCTGCTGCAGGACTGCTGGAGGTCCAGAAAGACCCAGCTTGCTTGGGGACCACCTGTGGGGGCTGCAGAACTGTAAGAGTTGCTGCCAGTTTCTTCTTCTGTTATATTCGTTCCAGAAGGGTACCCGCCAGATGTCAGCCTGAGCTCTCCTTTATGAGGTGTCTCTTTGGATATACAGGGATTGGGGAGCTGCTTGAGGATACAGTCTCTCCCTTATAGGAGCTCAAGTGCTGTGCGGGGAGCTCCGTTGTTCCATTCAGTGCTGCTTAGCAGGTATGTTTAAGTCTGCTAGAGCGGAACTCATAACTGCCTCTTTTCCCTGGTGCTCTGACCTGGGAAGACGGGGCTTTATTTATAAATTCCTGATGTGCTGCTGTCTTTTTTTCAGAGATGCCCTTTCCAGCAAAGAGGTAGTCTAGTCATAGTCTGCCAGCAGAGGCATTGCTCAGCTGCCACAGGCTTTACCCAGCTGCTGTGTAAACTTCCTTGTGATTTTTGTTTACAGAGGTACAGTTAGAACTGCCTCAGTAATGGCGGACTGCCTCAGTAATGGAAGATGGCCTGCCCCACACCAAGCTGGACCATGCCGGGTCCAGCTGCACTTGCTGCAAAACTCTCAATCTAGAGCATTTCAGATTGCTGGTCTTTGTCGGGGTGGGACCTGCCAGGCCAGATCACCTGGCTCCCGGTTTCAGCTGCTGCTTTTTCCGTAGAATGGGCGGCTCTGTCTCCTAGGAGTTCCTGGCACCAGTTGAAATGGCCACCCAGATTTGTGTGAATTTTGTGCAAAAACCTTTTGTTCTGGCTGAAACAGCTGTGCTGGAAACTCACGGCACTTTTTAGCCCAGGAATCTCCTGGTCTGTGGGCAGTAAAAACTAGTTTGGAAATGCAGTGATCACTCACCCTCTGTGTTGTTCTCGCTGGGAACTGCATCCCAGAGCTGTTCCTATTCAGCCATCTTGGATCTCTCAAATTCATGATGTTTAACTATTTTTTAAGTTTTTATTTATTTATTTATTGTTTGTTTGTTTGTTTTGTGGGGTTTTTCTAGACATGAGGACTTGCTATGTTACCTAGGTTGGTCTAGAGCTCCTGAACTCAAGTGATCTTCCTGTCTTGGCCTCCTAAAGTCCTAGGATTACAGGCATGAGCCACTGCAGCCAGCATAATTTTCAATTGTCACAAATATACATAATATAAGATTTACTATCTTAACCATTTTTCAGCGTACATTTTAATAGCATTAAGTAAATGCACGCTGTGGTATAACCATTAGTAGTATGCATCTTTAGAACTTTATTTAATTTGTAAAACTAAAACCCTGTATCCGTTAAAAGATAACTCTCCAATCCTTTTACCCATAATCCCTGGAAACAACCATTCTATTTTCTGTACTTGCAGTTAACATGAGGATTATATTTAATGTTCTAAAATTATAGCTCTCTAATTTGAATCTATACCAGCTTAATTTTAATAACATACAAAAACTCTACTACTATACTACTTTATTTCTACCCCTTTTTCAGTTACCGATGTAAAAAAATTACAACTTTATGCATTGCCTGTCCAGAAACATAGAATAAAATTTGGTTTCTATTTTCTTAAATGGTATAGGAAAATAAATGGAATTACAAACCAAAGTTACAATAATACCAGCTTATATAATTATCACGCAAATACTTATACCAGAGATATTTATTTCTACATACATATTTGAGTTACTATCTAGCGTCTTTTCATTTTAAATTGAAACAGGGCTTAATTTAGCATTTCATACTAGTTTAGTTGTTAGTGGTAACAAACTGACTCAGCTTTTGTTTTTCTGGTGATGTCCTAATTTTTTTCTTAGTTTTGAAGACAGTGTTGCCAGATATAGGAATCTTGGTTGACAGCTTTGTTTGTTTGTTTGTTTGTGTTTTCTTTAGCACTTTAAATTACCAACCCATTGTCTTGTGGTCTCCAAAGTTTCTGACAAGGATCTACTGATATTCTTACCCATCACCCCTTACATGTGGAAAGTTGCTTCTCCCTTGTGACTTTCAAGATTATCTATTTGGCTTTGGCTTTTAATTTGATTTAAATGTGCTTCAGTGTGGATATCATTGAATTTATTCTACTTGGAGTCTGTTGAGTTTCTTGGATGTTTGCGTACATATCTTTTATCAAATTTTGGAAGTTTTTCAACATCACTTTTTCAAATGTTCTCTTTGTCTTTCTCTCTCTTATTCTGAGACTCCCACAATGTATATGTTGGACTATTTAATGGCGTTTCCAAAATCACTTAGACTGTATTCACTTTTCTTCAAACTTTTTTTTCATTCTGTACTTCAGAATTTTTTATTGTTCTATTTTTAAGTTCATAATTCTTTCTTCTGCCTGCTTATATCTGCTTTTCCATATCTCTAATAATTTTTTCACTTCAGTTATTGTAATTTTCAGTTCAAGAATTTATTTTTGGTTACTTTTTAATTTCTTTATTAATATTTCCATTTTTCATGCATTATTTTCTCTTCTTGACTTTGTCCTCTCTTGTTTTAGCTTTTTGAGCATCTTTAATACAGTTCTTTTAAAGTTAGCCTGCCATATGATCTGTCTCAGAAATAGGCTCTGTTTATTAATTCTGTTTACTTTGAATGGGCCATGTTTCTTATCTTTTCATATGATGTGATTTCTTTGTTGTTGAAAACTGGACTTTCCAATCTTATAATGTGGTAAATATGTAGACCCTTCTGGGCTCCTTCTTCTTCCTTAAGGTTTGCTAATTTATTTTGTTTTGTTTTGTTTCTTACTGTTGCAGAGTATCCATGTGCTGGTAATCACCTTAAGGTATGGATTTAATATCTTCTCAAGTCTTTCCTGAACCTATACTTTCCTTTGGTATGCATAGTCACTTTCCAAATTCCCCTGTATAGATAGTTTCTTCTGAACATTTCAGTGATTAAACATCTGCCACCACAAAGGGGGAAAAGGAGAAAAATGAAGCAGAGATAATACATTAAATTTTCTGGAAGTCACCCCAGCTAGAAGGGAACAGGATTGCAAAAGGAGAGCAATAATGGCTGCATGCCTCTGTGTCTGAATCTTCACTATCAGAGCAGCAATCAGCAGTCAGGGAACAAACCTTCAGTATTTGGTAGACAGAGAGTCCTTATCATCCACACTAGCTCCCACAAGCTGCTCTAGGTATCTGTATACAGGCTGTCTGCCATGGGGCCAGGAGACGGAGAAAGGGTAGACACTACTGGGCCAAAAGATAAAAGTTACTGAAAGTAACCACGATTTACCTTCCAAGCCTTCTCCTGGAAGTTGGAAACCTTCAATAGACTCCAGAGTTCCAAAATAACTACATCAAACAGATCCTGTCAGTACAATTGTTGTTTATGTGAAGAGATGTATTTCTGGTGCTTCTTGCTCTGCCATCTTCCCTCTAACTTCACCATGACTACTGACTCATAAAATCACTTGCAAATTGTATCTTTCTTTAGTTAATTTATTCTTCCACTGTTTTGTAAACCATGTCATAAATTCTGTCTTCTCAAGCCTGGAACTCCTCTTCTCACATCTTTAGTCTCAGCTGATAGTCTTGCTTCTTATACTGACAAAATAGATTTAATCAAAAGAATACTTCCACATGCTTCCATCACCATATCTACTTACATAGTAGCATTTGGTGTCCTCCAGGTATTTTGTCTTCTTTCCCATGACTATGGATAAACCTCACCACTGATACGCAAGATCCCATCTCCTCCATTCTTTTCAAAGACACCACTACAGTATTCCAGGAGTTACTTCCTCTGTCTTCTTCATCAACATTTTTTTTTCTTCCTACTGGAACTTTTTCGTTGGCATAAAAAAAAAACACTGTTTTTTCTTTTATCACTTAAAAGATGAGAACACATCTCTTAACTACACACTGTCCTTTATCCATTAACCTATATTTCTCGAGGAGAGAGATCCAAGATGGCCGACTAGCAACAGCTCAGGAATGTAGCTCCCAGTGAAAGCGCAGAGAACGAGTGGACGCCGCACTTTCCGACGAGTTTTTGTTGCCCACAGACTGGGAGATTCCCGGCGGAGAAGCCACGCGGGTCGCCGGCGCGACTCCTTTGGCCGGCGCGGCTGTTTTGCCGGCACCCAGCGCGGCGCTTCCCGGTGCGGAGTATACGGGACAGACGGGCTCGGCTGGTCCCATCCCCACAAGGAAAACAGCAATTGGAAGCGCTGAGGACGGAGAGTTTCACAGCGGGCGCAGCGAACCCGGGAAGAGGGGAACCAGCGTCCGCCAAAGGAAAACTAAGAAACAGAAAAACTTCATCACCGGGCGGAGAGAGATCCAAAATGGCCGCGTAGCAGCAGCTCGGGATTGTGGC
>PVKP010008935.1:0-70453 GCA_004027715.1 Plecturocebus donacophilus | reverse complement strand
CCGCGCTGGGTGCCGGCAAAACAGCCGCGCCGGCCAAAAGAGTCGCGCCGGCGACCCGCGTGGCTTCTCCGCCGGGAATCTCCCGGTCTGTGGGCAACAAAAACTCGTCGGAAAGTGCGGCGTCCACCCGCTCTCTGCGCTTTCACTGGGAGCTACATTCCTGAGCTGTTGCTAGTCGGCCATCTTGGATCTCTCTCCCTATCACTCATTTCTTTAAAGGTTTTCATGAGTATTCAGTCAAAACTATCTGTCTGAATTTCCAAGTGGACCACAGGACTGTAGACTGTCTTGGAATGTCCTCAGAAGGCTCTGTGATGGATCAGGCACAGAGTAAAAACCTGAGTCCTTTGTTCAAATGGAGGAAGAAAAGACAAGGACAGAAGAAGCTTTTCTTTTTTTTTTGAGAGTCTTGCTCTGTTACCAAGGCTGGAGTGCAATGGTGCAATCTCAGCTCACTGCAACCTCTGCCTCCTGGGTTCAAGCAATTCTCCTGCCTCAGCCTCCCAAGTAGCTTACAGGCACCCACCACCGTGTCCAGCTAATTTTTTTTTTTTTTTTGTAATTTTAGTAGAGACGGGGTTTCGTCATGTTGACCAGGCTGGTCTCGAACTCCTGACCTCAGGTGATTCACCCACCTTGGCCTTCCAAGGTGCTGGGATTATGGGTGTGAGCCGCTGTGCCTGCCCACTTTACTGTTACATAAATCATTTGATATTCTTCAATGAGATTTGTCTGTTCTTCCCCATTTATTTATTAAATCATTTATTTATATCAGTAGGAACTGCTGGATATTTATTTTATACTTTGAGTTATAATCCAGCACTACTTAGTTTTATTGATGAAATTATTTCCGCTTTGGCCTTTGGCAGCTCTTTCCCTCAGCCCTGCATCCCTTTGTCATGTCTCCGTCAATTGTGATTTTATTTACTTAGAAGCACTTCTTTTACTTTCAGGAGCTATGAGATGCTCTAGGATCATCTTTTATACTTCCTCTCTAGTCCTAGAATGAGACATTTCTCCAAGGAGCCCTAACTGATGACTCTGATAGGTATTAGAAACCAACATCAGGGTGCTAGGTGTACATGGAGGTTCTTCGCGTTGGAAGGATTTTTGTTTTTTAAATAGAGGTCAAATATATGTAACATAAAAATAACCTTTCTTCAGGAGCAATTCAGTGGCATTTAGTAGTTTCACAGTGTTGTGCAGCCATCACCTTTGTCTTATTCCAAACATTTCTATTATAGGAAAAAAAATCCCCCAAAACCAACTATACCCATTAAGCAGTTACTCAACAGTACCCATACTCTGCACTTCAGGAGACCAACATGCTGTATTTAGTTTCTATGGGTTTACCTATTCTTAATATTTCTTATGGGCTGGGCACAGGGGCTCACACCTGTAATCCCAGCACTTTGGGAAGCCTAGGTGGGAGGATTGCCTGAGTCCAGAAGTTTGAGACCAGCCTGGGTAACACAGTGAAACCCTGTCTCTACAAAAAATCAAAAACTAGCCAGGTGTAGAGGCACACTCCTCTGGTCCTAGCTACCCAAGAGGCTGAGGTGAAAGACTGCTTGAGCCCAGGAGGTCAAGGTGGCAGTAAGCCATGATCATGCCACTACATTCCAGCCTGGGTGACAGAACAAGACTCTGTCTCAAAAAAAAAAAAGTGTATATATATATATATATATATATATATATATATATATTATATAATATGAACATTATATATATATATAATATGAACTAAAGTTTATATATATAATATGAACAAGACTGTCTCAAAAAAAGTATATATATATTATATAATATGAACATAATATATATATATATATATAATATGAACTAAAGCTTACAATGTATGTTTTGTGCTTCGTTTCTTTTCATTCAGCAGAATGTTTTTGAGGTTCACCCATACTACAGCATTTGTCAGTATGTCACACTCTTATGGCTGAATGCTATTTCATCATATGTGTATACCATATCTGTTTATTCTTTCCTCCACAGGTAAACATTTGAGTAGTTTACACCTTTTGGCTATTGTGAAGAATCAGTATCTATGACTATTCACCTAGTACCTCCCATAGTGGTAAATAGCAATACAAGTCACCCAGCTTTCCTACCTAAACACCTGAGAATCATTCTTGATTCCTCCTGCTCTCTCTCATCAACAATCTGAGTTCTGTCGATTCTGCCTCAAGAGCCTCTTTCTCATCTGAGTGTTTCTCTCCATCACCATCCTAGTCCATGACACCATCATCATTTACCAGGGCAACTGACCTCTCTGCTTCTGTCCTTTTGCCACCTATGAGCCAGTCTCCACCTGGCAGCCAGGGTGCTCTTTATAAAATACATATCCTCCCTATCAAAACCCTTTCAGCCATTGGAGAGGATGGAAAAGTCAGAACCCCCATGCATTGCTGGTGGGAATGTAGAAATGGTCCGGTCACTGTGAAAACAGGTTGATGGTTTCTCAAAAAGTTATGACTGTTTCTCAAAAAGTATATGATCCAGCAGTTCCACCCTTAGGGATGTGAAAGTGAAGCAGGATATTTCCCTGACTCCTTTGCAGGACTCGTGACAGGGGTGCTCCTGTTTAGTCAGACTGCTGCTCTCAAATCCTTGAGGGAGGGAGCACGTAAGCAAATGAGGCATGGACCAGAGGCCGCAAGCGCTGGAACCAGCTGGCCACTTTGGCACCAGCAGGAGCAAACTCCACTCACTCCTGGAAGGGAGCGCACAGGTGAGTGGGTGCAGGAGATAGGGCGCGTGCTTTTGGGTGCAAGCAGGAGCAAACTGTGTGCAGGTCCGACCTCTGTGTGTTCATCTTGGGTGGGGGGGTGCCTGTGAGTCTGGAAGCCCCAGTGGGCATGTTACAGTGCTCTTTTAGCTCTGCCATCTGCAGACGGCTTGAGTTGTTAACAGCTCAGTGGGCCCTTTTGTATCTGCACTTGCTCCCAAGCTCTTGTTTGGGGTCCAGAAAAAATGAGATTACACAAATAAATCGATGGATGGTAAATGTAGGGGGTTTTATTGGCAGTGAAAGTGGCTCTCAAGGGGAAGGGGAGCTGAAAGGGGGTCAGGAAGTGGAGGGCGGGTAACCTGAAGTCTAGCTGTCTCCAGCAGGATTCTTCTCTGAAGTTACACTGTCAGGCTGTCTCTGAAGTCAAGCCATGTCTCTCTGATGTCCAGCTGCTTCTTCCTCTCTGCCAGCTGAGTCTGGGGTTTTTATAGGCACAGGATGGGGTAGGGCAGGGCCATGGGTGGTTTAGGAAAAGGCAATATTTGAGTGAGAACACAGGGATATAAGTTCTCACTTTGGGCCATGGTCTTAGGCTTTTTTTGGCTTGGGGGTGGGGCTTTGCCAGGGATCTCACTCTTTTCTGCCTAGAATTTCTCTGCCTCCTGTTCCTATGGAAAAAGAAAAAAATAAAAATAAATAAATCTTAGGGCTCCCAAATCACTAAGCTAAAGGGAAAAGCCAAGCTGGGAACTGCTTAGGGCAAACCTGCCTCCCATTCTATTCAAAGTCATCCCTCTGCTCACTGAGGTAAATGCATGTCTGATTGCCTTCCTTGGAAAGGTTAATCAGAAACTCAAAAGAATGCAACCATTTGTCTCTCACCTACCTGTGACCTGGAAGCCCCCTCCCTGCTTGAGTTGTCCCACCTTTCTGGACTCAACCAATATACATCTTACATATATTGATTGATGTTTCATGTCTCACTAAAATGCATAAAATCAAACCGTGCCCCGACCACCTTGGACTCATGTTGTCAGGACCTCCTGAGGCTAGCATGTTACGTGTGTATCCTCAACCTTGGCAAAATGAACTTTGTAAATTAACTGAGACTATTCACGGTTCACATTTTGATAACCATGAAGGGATTCTGAGGGGAGGTGCCCCTGACCTTTGACCAATCTCCTATCAATTTGTTATTGCAAACTAAATGTGGCTTGAGGACTCTGTATTTCTATATTTTAATCCTTGTGGATGAACGGTAACCTAGCTTAATAGGCAGACAAGATTGTAAACTTAGGAGTATGTGCCTCTAACACTCACAGACTGCTAAGTGTTCAAACTGTGTTCAAATAAGGCAAATGCCAACCTGTAACCTATCCAGCTATTTCTGTACCTCACTGCCAATTTCTGTACATCATTTCCCTTTTTTGGTTTATAAATTTGTTCTGAACATGAGATATCCCTGAAGTCTCTCTGAATCTGCTGTGATTCTGGGGTCTGCCCAATTCACAAGTCATTCATTGCTCAATTAAACTTCTTTAAATTTAATTCAGCTGAAGTTTTTCTTTTAACAAGTGCTTGGTACCAGCTTGAGCTATCTTTATGGCTCAAACCAATAGGATAATTTGCTGGGGCCTGGAAGCACCCCCTCCAGAGAATCCCTGATCTCCCAAAATTTGGTCAAGATCTAAAGTTTATTTTGCTGTACCACTCCTTTTTTGGGGGAGTTTTACTTCTAACACAAGGAATTCCAAGTTTTTCCTGCTTCCATGACAATGGAAGGCAGGTAATTCCTTTATGGAGTTTGAGCCCCCTTCCAGCAGGGAAGACGAATTTGAGTTTTTTCCTGCCTCTAATATGATAGAGAGCAGTTTTCAGCCTGAGAATCTGAGACTCACCCCTAGGTAAGTAACCGAATTGGGGTTTGTCTTGGCTAACGTTAAGATTAACAGGCTGGGCAAGGTGGCTCATGCCTGTAATCCTAGCACTTTGAGAGGCGGAGGTGGGTGGATCACCTGAGGTTGAGAATTCGAGACCAGCCTGACCAACATGGAGAAACCCCATGTCTACTAAAAATACAAAATTAGTTGGGCATGGAAGTGGGTGCCTGTAATCCCAGCTACTTGGGAGGCTGAGGCAGGAGAATCACTTGAACCCGGGAGGTAGAGGTTGCGGTGAGCTGAGATCGTGCCATTGCACTCCAGCCTGGGCAACAATGGCGAATTTTTTTTTTTTTTTTTTAAAGATCACAGCAACCAGCTGGTCTTAATTTCTCCTTACTATGAGTGCTCAGTAATTGTGTAAGTTGTGACATTGTTTGTTCTGCTTAACTGTTTTGTTGTTGTTGTTTGTTTCTGTTTTTGTTGTTTTGGCCTTCTTCCCATTGGGTTTGATCAACTGTCTGACTTGATCAAATCTGAAGGAAAGTTCCAAATTGTGGGGAATAAGGCCCCTCAGATGGCTAAATTCTCTCTCACACACAAAAGGGCCTGTGGGAGGGGTAGAAAAATGACCAGCAAAAAGAAAAAAAAGAAAAAAATGTGAATACTCAAGATGCTTTATTTACATAACAAGGCCACCTTTTTGCTAGCCAGGCAAAACTGAAAGAGCAATGTCTGTCTCCCCACACTGCAGTTCCATAGTTAAGGGTTCTACCTTTTTTTTTTTTTTCCCACCATGACAGCCTGGGTTTGGTTCCTAAATCAAGCTCTTTCTGGTTTGATACTTGGTACTTCTGAAATAGCAGCAATCATTCTAGCTGAAATATGGTAATGAGATTTAAAAAGATTTTTTTAAAAGAGCTCAGTGGTTAAAGGTCAGCTTAATTAAAAGCTAACATCCAAGATGTGTGTATGTGTTTGTATTTAAAGGGCCTTCATGCTTTTGTTTTTGATTTTGTTTTTTTCTCCTAGCATTTTTTTTTTTTTTTGAGCAAAAGGATTTTTTCTTCTCAGTTGACTGAATTCTGTTTTCTTCATTTACTTCTGCTATCTCTCATTTCTCTTGCACCCTCTGCTGCATGAGGGACCTAAATAGTTTATAATAGCCTGGGGTTTCTTAAAGAAAAAGAAGGTGCAGACTTTCTTTTGGGGAGAAACCTCTGTTTTTCCTTATGGAACCCCAAAAATATAAACAGAAAAGTTTGTCTCAGCTCTTAAACTGCTTATTTTTGTATTGTGTTGCCTGTTTTTTTGACTAAAATAGTTATTGCAACAGAGGCTACTCTTGGGTTTTAAAAGAAGAGTGTATTTTAGACACTTAGAAATGTCTTTGCTTAACAATTTTTTTAAAGTGCACTATAAAAGCATCATGAGGTCTAGCTTCATGATAATTCTCCCTTTTTGGAGACTCAGGATTCAGTGT
This sequence comes from Plecturocebus donacophilus, assembly GCA_004027715.1. Taxonomy (NCBI): domain Eukaryota; kingdom Metazoa; phylum Chordata; class Mammalia; order Primates; family Pitheciidae; genus Plecturocebus; species Plecturocebus donacophilus. The sequence goes on along the minus strand of PVKP010008935.1, from coordinate 64,350 downwards.
GGGCTCTGCCTAGAGCTCAAAGATCCAGTTAAAAGATAAGTAGTCCCTATCTGAATAAAATTTGTCTTTTCATACAAACCTGTGATAGATTTCTGTAATTTTTTTTTTTTTAAGATGGAGTTTCACTATGATGGCCAGGCTGATCTTGAAATCCTGACCTCAGGTGATCCACCCACCTCGGCCTCCCAAAGTGCTAGGATTACAGGCGTGAGCCACTGTGCCCGGCCATTTCTATAATTTTTATGTTTGATTTGGCATCCATCTTTAATTTCCCGTAAGTACCAAAAGACTTTTTCTCTCTCTCTGTACATTGACATGTACATTTTTCTATCTGATTTTTCATCTAAGAGTTGTTTTATTCAATATATAGATTTAGGGCTATTAACCTGACAACTGCCAGGGTAATGAAACAAGTTATCAAGAGTTGGCAAATCTAAGGTAGGAAAAAAAAGTAGGTCTTATGAATCTATAAGATGTACTTCTATTGGTATGCCTAATACAGCTATGTATTTATGTGTGGTATACATAATGTTTCATTACTAAAAATACATAAAGAGGTCTAATTAATTGGCTTAAAGAAAAATAAAAGTGCTCAAATCAAATACTTTATCAGAAAAAAGGAAAGACTAATCAAATGCTTTTTCAAGTTTACATGACTTGAAGTAAAATCTTTAATACATAAGCTAGCTTTTTACTTCCATTTGCTCTCACATAGAAAAGAAAAAAGAAAAAAAAGAAAAAAATAAATAATCTAGCTTTAAATTATTGGTAAAGTAATATTAGAAATATCTTAAGAATTGCCAGTATCCATTTTTGTTTGCATCAAGCAGTTTTTTCGATCAAGCAATTTCATATGTATCCTGCCAGATACTATCAGGTGTCAAAATCTGGCATAGGAGTTACAAAACTATAATCCCAGCCCAAAATAGAATGGTCTTTGCCGGTGTAATTTTTAATAAACAAGACATTGATATTGGTTTAATGAAAATAGCTACATCTTGAATTATTAATTATAATTACCATAACTGCTAATCTTGTGGCTTTAGGCAGTCTAGTCCACAGGCAATAAGGAGGTTTGTTTTGGGAAAGGACTGTTACTGTCTTTGTTTCAAAGCTAAACTATAAACTAAGTTCCCCTCAAAGTTAGTTTGGCCTATGCCCGGGAAGGAACAAGGACAGCTTGGGGGTTAGAAGCAACATGGAGTCAGTTAAGTCATATTTTTTCCACTGTCTCAGTTATAATTTTGCAGTGGTGAGTTTCATAACTTTGATGACTATTGCAGTTTTCATAAATAATCTAGGTAAACAATTCAAATAAAGTAATTAGGTAAATGTAATGGGATAAATACTTGTAGACAAACTTGTCATAATTTAGAATCTAAAGTTAAATTAAATAATAGATATTTCATTACTTGGGTATTTTCCAATAAAAATACATTGTAGGAAAACATTCTTTCTAAAAGACGTCATTTATAAAAAGGTAAAATAATTTTGTCTGATTGGAAGCTTATTTAAACATTATGTATAAAATAAGGTAAAAGGAACCAGGAAATAAGAGACACATAAAGAAATCTATGGAAATAAATAGATATTTTTTGGTAAGAAAGCTTAAAGAGAAATACTTTTATGTGACAAAGAGTTTTGTATTGTAAATTTAGTCCTAGAATAAAATGACTGGTTGCTTAAGAGAGGGGGATGTTCAGGACAAACCAGAAAGTCCAAGTACATTATGAATGGTCTGTGTAAGTCACAAAAAGGATTTATTAAAACAAAACCAAATACTTTTATATAATCAAGTTGTCTATAATTAAAGAGAAACTATAATAGTCTTTAAAGAGAAACTATAATAGTCTTTCTAGACATTGGGTTTGATGTTAAAAAGAATTTGTACCCTGCAAACTGAAGCTAGACAACTTAAATTTCAGAAGGAAATAATTTAAACTTAAGAAGAAAATAACAACAACCTATCTACATACATAAGCCACTTTCATACCTGCCTACTGATATATGGATTTCAGAGTAATGTGGCCTATATCCATTTTCCAGGATTGTTCTTTTGTTTGTTGTTGTTTTTCTCCCTTTCTCCCTCCATTTTCTCTTCATAGGACATGACACTTTACAACCTGCCAAAAATGAGCTTTCTTAATAACTTGAGACCTACCTGTCTAGGAAGAAATCATCCTAGCCATGATAGATCAGATAAAACCTGAAAGCAGAGACTCATTTTCTTTTAAAATGCTTTCTCCAAAAGATTTTATTTTATGTATGTATGTACTTATTTATTTGAGACAGAATTTCACTCTTGTTGCCCAGGCTGGAGTGCAATGGTATAATCTTGGCTCACTGCAACCTCTGCCTTTAGGGTTCAAGTGATTCTCCTGCCTCAGCCTCCCAAGTAGCTGGGATTACAGGCATGTGCCACCATGCCTGGCTAATTTTGAATTTTTAGTAGAGACAGGGTTTCACCATGTTGGTCAGGCTGGTCTCGAACTCCTCACCTCAGGTGATCCACCCGCCTCAGTCTCCCAATTATGGAGATTATGGAAATGAGCCACCATGCCTGGCCACTCTAAAAGATTTTTTTTTTAAAGTGAGGGGAAATGTGAAAGGAAAAAATAAATCTTGGGACCCCTAAATCACTAAGCTACAGGGAAAAGCCAAGCTGGGAACTGCTTAGGGCAAACCTGCCTCCCATTCTATTCAAAATCTTCCCTCTTCTCACTGAGATAAATGCATATCTGATTGCCTTCCTTGGAAACGTTAATCAGAAACTCAAAAGAATGCAACTGTTTGTCTCTCACCTACCTGTGACCTGGAAGCCCCCTCCCTGCTTGAGTCATCCCACCTTTCTGGATGGAATCAGTGTACATCTTACATATATTGATAAATATTTCATGTCTCCCTAAAATGTATAAAAACCAAGCTGTGTCCCGACAACCTTGGACACCTGTCGTCAGGACCTCCTGAGGCTGTGTCACAGGCATGCATCCTCAATCTTGGCAAAATAAACTTTCTAAATTAACTGAAGGCCAGGTGCAGTGGCTCATGCTTATAATCCCAGCACTTTGGGAGGCTGAGGTGGGCATATCAGTTGAGGTCAGCAGCTCGAAAACAGCCAGGCCAACATGGTAAAACCCTGTCTCTATTTAAAAATACAAAAATTAGCTGGGCATCGTGGCAGGCATCTGTAATTCTAGCTTTTTGGAAGGCTGGGGTAGGAGAATTGCTGGAACCTGGGAGGTGGAGGTTGCAGTGAGCCGAGATTGTGCCATTGCACTCTAGCCTGGGTGACAGAGCAAGACTCAGTCTCAAAAAAATAAAAATAAATTAATGGAGACCAGAGACCTGTCTCAGATATTTGAAGTTCACAGGTATATACTTGAACAGGTAGTCAAAAACTGTGTATATATCACTTAACATAGAGACGTTGGACCTAGCTCCTGTATGATTTTCATGTTGGGCCAATATACAAAACAAAGCATTTGGAGTTGGGGAGCTGAGGAGCAGAAACACAGCAAGAAACACCTTAGTCATTGTCATAGTTGTCCTCTAGTGTACTATGTGTACTCATAGGGGATTTTGTGGCCTCATCATACATATCATTAATTCTTGCACCCCAAGTTAGAAATACTTTGACTAGCCATAAACACACAAATAATTTCCTATTTGCAGAAATTTCCTTTTGCAGGAATGGAAGACAAGTGAGTCATTTTTTTCTTGCAAGAAAACAGGTTATTTATTAAAGAGATTATTATAAAAATGCCAAAAATCCCTGAATTTTTGCCTTTCTTGTATGGGTTAATTCAAGATAGTTGGTGAAATTCCAAAGGACAGTTGACATTTTAAGAACACTAACTCTACTTGGTTCCTTAATCATAAGGATGTCCTTTGCTCAGTATTTCATAGAGGAGTGTTACAGAGTGTTTTTGGCTTTCATTCTGGAACATTGCTTGGCTTCTGGCAAGCTAGGTTCATTTTGCTGCCTGAAGGTCCTTCTGTGGAGAGAGAAAATACAATAAATTATGCACTGAAATACATCAGCTGACTGCAGGCACAGTCTGAGCCAACCAGGACACTATCCCTCTGATCCCAGTGCCTGCTTCAGGGGTGAGGGTATGGACCAAGTCTGGCCAATGGGAGTCCCAGAGACTATTTCTGGATGATTGTTTTTTTCTTTTTTCTTTTTTTTTAGGAGAAAAGAAAAAGAAAGAAAAAGTGGGAGAGATAACAGAATTCTTGCTCTATTGCCCAGGCTGGAATGCAGTCTTAAAAACGTATTAAAAACCTCTTTTATGCTGTCAGTTGTACTTAACAACAGAGACAGGAAGGAATAAGGGAAGAAAATAACAAACAGACGGTCAACCAATATTTCATTTAAGTCTGTGAGATACTATGCAAATGCTAAAGAGTAATTCACTTCCTATTATATAGTCACTTTCAGAATGGGTATAATATAAATTAACAATGCGATGTCAAAATCTCCCGCTATTATTGTGCGGGAGTCCAAATCTCTTTGTAAGTCAATAAAAACTTGTCTTATATATCTGGGTCCTCCTTTATTAGGTACGTATATATTTATAATCTTTAACTCCTATTGTTATGTTGATCCTTTTACCATTATGTAATATCCTTTTTGTTTCTTTTAGTCCTTATTACTATTAAAGTCTATTTTATCGGAGACAAGAGTTACAACTCCTGTTTTTTTGTTTTTCTCTCCATTTAATTAGTAAATCTTCCTCCATCCGTTTATTTTAAGTCTTTGTGTATCGTTGTAAGTTGGATCTGGATACTACGTACTGATGGATTTTAACTTTTTATTCAATTTACCTGTCTGTGACTTTAATTAGGGCATTGTATCCATTTAAGTTTAGGATTAATATTAATATTTGTGAGTTCAATATTGTAATTTAATGCTAACTGGCTTTTTTTGCCTGTTATTTGATGTAAATTCTTCCTTTTGGAGATACTCTTTACGTTTTGATGAATTTTTAAGATAACTGATACTGGTTGTTCCTTTCTGTTTGTAGTGCTTCTTTCAGAAGATCTTTTAAAGCAGGTCTGGTGGTGATAAAATCTCTGAGTGCTTGCTTGTTCGCAAAAAATTTTATTTTTCCTTCGTTTATAAAGCTTAGTTTGGCAGGATATGAGATTCTGGGTTGAAAATTCTTTTCTTTGAGGATATTGAATATTGACCCCCACTCTCTTCTAGATTGTAGGGTTTCTGCTGAGAGGTCTCCTGTGAGTCTGATAGGCTTCCCTTTATGGGTAATCTGACCTTTCTCTCTAGCTGCCCTTAGAATTTTCTCCTTTATTTCAACCCTAGTGAATCTAGCAATTATATGTCTTGGAGTTGGTCTACTTGAGGAATATCTTCGTGGTGGTCTCTGGATTACCTGGAGTTGAGTATTGTCCTGCCTTACTAGGTCAGGAAAGTTTTCCTGAATAATATCCTGAAAAATATTTTCCAACTTGGATTCATTCTCTTCATGACATTCATGTACACCGATCAGTCGTAAATTAGGTCTTTTCACATAGTCCCATATTTCCTGGAGACTTTGCTCATTCCTTTTTACTTTTTCTTCTCGAATCTTGTCTTCTCGTTTCATTTAATTAAGTAGGTCTTCGAACTCTGATATCCTTTCTTCTGCTTGATCAATTCGACTGTTAAAACCTGTGCATACTTTGTGAAGTTCTCTTATTGTGTTCTTGAGTTCCAATAATTCACTTATATTCGTTTCTAAATTGTCTGTTCTCATTAGGATTTCGTCAAACCTTTTTTCAAGGTTCTTAGTTTCTTTACATTGGGCTAGAACATGTTCTTTTAGCTCACAAAAGTTCCTTATCATCCACCTTCTGAAGCCGATTTCTGTTATTGGAACTCACTCGTTCTCCATCAGGCCTTGTTCCCTTGATGATGAAGAACTGTGATCCTCTGTAGAAGGAGAAGCATTGTGCTTCTGGGTATTTTCAGCTTTTTAAGGCTGATTTCTTCCCGTCATTGTAATTTTATCCATCTGTTGTCTCTGTAATTGCCAACTTTCAATTTATGTCTCTGAGTGGACGTCCAACTTGTTGATTCCCAACGCTGAAATCTGAGCAACCCACTGCGCCGGCTAAAACAGTGGCATTAAGATTCGTGGTGCTTTTCTGCTCGGGGATCTCTGGTCTGGCTTCCCTCTTGAACCCTTATTTCAATCATGTAAATAGGCGACTGTGCCTTCCTGGAGATCCAAACATCGATCAAAAGGGAAGCTAGTCCCGTTTACTCTGCACCAAGAACCACCGCGCCGAAGGGCCGGCAAAACCGCCACCCCGACCACAAGAGTCGCAATGGCAACCCATGGGACTCCTCTGTTGGGAATCTCCCAGTCCGCAAGCAACAAAAATTCGTCTGAAAATGTGGCGTCCTCTAGTTCTGTGTGCTTTCTCTGGGAGCTACAATCCTGAGCTCTAGTAGTCGGCCATCTTGGATCTCTCCTCCTGGATGATTGTTGTTTGAACTATTAGGGAAAGAAATGGAAGGTGAAGCTCCTGGGAGGTGGGACTTCCATGCAGAGGCAAAACGGAGCCCATCCAGAAATAGTGGAGCTGAGAGATTGATTATGGTGTCATCCTTGAGGCCCTCAGCCGAGCCACTGCTAAAACTAGTACCATCACTGGATGTATAAGACCTATAGGTTTTATTGCTGTTGCTGAACCCAGTCAGTTTTGGCTGAGCTTCCTGTCCCTGGTAGCTGTACTTCAATTGGCATTCATGTGATGGACCCAAGGCTAGCTTGAGGTTACGTGGTGTGTCCCAATTACATGTAGCCATGGAGTGTGCGAGCTAGGGGGGCGGGAGGAAACTAACATGGAGGGAAATGCTGATTTTTCCTCACTCTAGTCATTGATTTGGCCACAGATACATGATGTTTGGGGTTAAGTCAAAACAGGAATGTACAACTTGTGAGATTTGAGTAAAATTAAAGAAGTTGATATCTTCATGGTCAGATTTCATATTCATTAAGTGATTTATCAAGACCATCTAAGGGTTATGAAGATTCTAAACTTTACTCTCTCATCTTCTGGAGACTCAGCTTCATCATTTAACCTTTATTTTTATTTTATTTTTGAGATGGAGTCTCACACTGTTTTTCTGGCTGGAGTGCAATGGCACGATCTCGGCTCACTGCAACCTCTGCCTCCCAGGTTCACACGATTCTCCTCCCTCAGCCTCCCAAGTAGCTGGGATTACAGGTGTACACCACCACACCTGGCTAATTTTTTGTATTTTTAGTAGAGATAGGGTTTTACTATGTTGGCAAGACTGTTCCCGAACTCCTGACCTCATGATCCGCCCACCTTGGCCTCCCAAACTGCTGGGAATACAAGGGTGAGCCACTGTGCCCGGCCCATTTAACCTCTTACTTGTGACAAAGTTGAATAAAGGAAGTAGGGTCTGCTTCAAAATTGTCACAGGGTTGAGGGTTAGATAGAGGGGAAGAAAGGGAAATCTGAATCAGGGCAGCAGAGAATGAGAGGCTCTAGGAAGGCAGCAGGTGACAGTGAGGATAAGTCAGGTATGCAGAGTGGTGAAATTTCCAAAGAAACGATCGAGATATATTCAGTAAGCGTGAGAGTCCTTGTGTGGACCACAGGGCCGATTATTTGATTATACATGGTGAAGAGTGACTTCCTGTTAGGTTAGGACTTGTGTGGTGCCTGAAATTACAGTAAATAATAATTCTGACTGGGAGAGAGTGGGGAGGATGGATGGAGCAGAGAGGGCAGCCAGGAAGAGCCCGTGATGCCCAGCCTCTCTGGCCGCATTTATTTCTCTGAAGATGCAAGCACATGGTGAGTGTTAGTGCAAAAAGAAAATATTTGTATTTCTCCCTCTTACCGACTTAAGCACTTCAAAATTGACATTGTCTAGAAGGTTTGAGATTACTGGTGGTGGTATATTCCATTGTTTAACATATTCTGAAATAAAGAAGGAACATATTATGGGTCAAAAGAACAATAACCAGGAAATCTCTTCCCTGCCCATTCAACAGAGTGATCTGAGTAAGGGCCTGGATACTCTGCAGGCTGTTGGAGGGTGTGGGAGGTGAGAGCCCGGTAGCCAGGAAGAGAAGACTCCAGAACCAGATTGAAACCTGGTGAGTATCCAAAGCTGAGGTGAAAACCTGGCATTTTTTTTTTCTTAGAGGCAGGGTCTCACTGTGTCACCCAGGCTGGAGTGCAGTCACATGATCACAGCTCACTGCAACCTCAGACTACTGGGCTCAAGTGTTCCTCCTCCTCTCAGATAGCTGGGAACATAGGCTCATGACACCATGTCTGGCTAATTTAAAGATTATTATGTTTTTTAGAGACTGAGTCTCCCTGTGTTGCCCAGGCTGGTCTTCAACTCCTGGCCTCAAGTGATCCTCCTGCCTTGGCTTCCCAAAGTGCTGAGATTACAGGAGTGAGCTGCTGTGCTCAGCTGTACTCTCTTTTCTTTCTTTCTTCTTTTTTATAAAGCCTGAGCCTTGATATGTTGCCCAGGCTGGCCTAGAACTCCTGTGCTCAAGCGATCCTTCTGCTTCAGCCTCCCAAATAGCTGGGACTACAGGACCATGCTACCATGCCTGGCTAATTAAAAAAATTGTTTTGTAGAGACGGGGTCTTGCTATATTGCCCGTGTTGGTCTTGAACTCCTGGGCTCAAGTGATCCTCCTGCCTCAGCCTCACAAAGTGTTGGAATTACACGCCTGAGCTACCACCGTGCCCAGCCAGGGATCCAAATATTGATACCAGGTGATATGCTAGCATGTCTGTCCTTACTACCTTAAGAAACCACACGAGTGAGGCCCTGCTGTTTTAATGTTATTTGTGCTATTTGGAACCTCTTTAGTTAGGGTTAACCAGAAATATGTGCAGATGGCACGTCGCATCATCATCTTTGGTGGTCGTAAGAGTTAACATCTCAGCCTCTTGATTTCTCAAGCCCCTAATGACTACATGACTAGGTGCCCAGGTCCATGTTTCCTCTAAGCATGATGACAATGTTGGTCCTGAAGACACTTAGTGGGCAGAGATTTCTTTAGGAGGTATAGGAGAGGCATTTTGATTTGACTTTCATTTATTGCCATCTTAGTCCTTACTACCTTAAGGTGCTGAAGCCCCTATCTGACCACAAAAGTGTCCTGTGGCCTAGCTGGTGACCGGATGACCTTGTGCTCAGTATTGCAGCACACTCTGCAGGCTCGCGCCCTGGTGCCTGTCCTTTGCCACTGACTCTTCTAGGTGTTCAGGTTATTAATGCAACATACCAGTAAGGCCCGACCAGAACTTCTTCAGAACCTCAGCCATCTCCTCTTGTACCTGGTCAATCTGCAAGAGACAGGAGGAGCATTTGCATCAGCATTATCTGGTAGTCCACAGCTAGTTGTCACAGTCAGGGAAAGCAGTCTTAGGGCCTCTGTACATGCAGATTTTTTTTTTTTTGAGACAGTCTGGCTCTGTCACCAGTGGAGTGCGGTAGTGCCATCTTGGCCCACTATAACCTCTGCCTCTCAGGTTCAAGCAATTCTCCTGCCTCAGCCTCCTGAGTAGCTGGGATTACAGGCACCTGCCACCACCTCCGGCTAGTTTTTGTGTTTTTAGTAGAAAGGGGGTTTCACTATGTTGGCCAGGCTGATCTCGAACTCCTGACCTCAGGTGATCCACCTACCTCACTGGGATTACAGGCGTGAGCCACCTTGCCCTGCCATGCACTTTTATTTTGTGTGATAAACTCCTGCTCCTCTTTGAAGGCTGAGTTCAGGCATCACTTTTTTAGTAAACCCACCCTCTGCCTCCCACTTGGTACTCTCTCTACTGTGTCTTCTTCGTGCCCTGTTGATAGCTGTGTACATGAAGGTCTTTGTCCCTTGTCAGGTGAGTAGTATCTGAAGTTGGGGATCGTGTCTTCTAAGTTGCTTTCGCTGAGCACACAGCCTGGTGTGTCATGTAGCCGCCTGGTCAAGTTGAGACAAAGGGTGCCCTGGGCTAGTGATCCTCTCCGGAGTTTCCCTCTCAGTGATTCCCCATTATGTCAGGGCTGATACAGGGGCCCCAGCTCATAGACTCTTCAGTTATAAAGTAATGAGGCTGTTCACCTCTGGGCGCTCATTTTGTGCCTCCACCTAACATGTGGCTGACAGACTCTTAATACTTTTTGCCTTTTAAACAACGTGTTTATATGTCCCCATTCGGTCCTCACACTAGAATGTCAGTTCCTAGAGTTAGACGCCTCATTACTACTTCATGTGGCATTTGTAGGGCTGGGCACGTAGCAGGTGCTCACTGAACCTTTGTTGATTTAAGATTTGAGCTCAGTGGCTCACGCCTGTCATCCCAGCACTCTGGGAGGCCGAGGTGGGTGGATCACCTGAGGTCAGGAGTTTAAGACTAGTCTGGCCAACATGGTGAAAACCCGTCTCTACTAAAAATACAAAAAATTAGCTGGGTGTGATGGCAGGTGCCTGTAATCCCAGTTAGGAGGCTGAGGTAGGAGAATCACTTGAACCTGGAGGCAGAGGTTGCAGTGAGCCGAGATCGTACCACTGCACTCCAGGCTGGTGACACAGCGAGACTGTTCAAGATGGAATATCTTAAACATGGAGTTGGTGGGGGAAATGCACCAGTTTCCGTCTGTTGCTGGAGCCTGGTCACTGGAGCCTTCCCTCACTCCGCACACCTCTCTTCTCCCGGGGTGATCTGCAGGGTGGTCTGCATGCTCGCTCCATGGAACATGGGTTGAAAATCGCTGACGGGAGAGCTGAGCCAGGGACAGCTGCCTCTGATTCTGAGAAGCTCTCATGAGCCTAGCTAGATTAGGGTCTAGTTATCAGGGGGTGTCCAATCTTTTGGCTTCCCTAGGCCACATTGGAAGAGGAAGAATTATCTTGGGCCACACATAAAATACACTAACGATAGTTGATGAGCTAAAAAAAAATCGCAAAAAAAACTGCTTAGTGTTTTGAGAAAGTTTAGGAATTTGTGTTGAGCTGCATTCAAAGCCCTCCTGGGCCACACATGGCCTGTTGCTGTGGGTTGGACAAGCTTGGTCTAGGTCAGATTTTCTTCCTTGCTGTGAATTGCAAGGCCTGCTGTATGCATCAGGTACACCAGGACGCCACAAAGGCCAGGATTCCATACCCTGCTCGCGTCAGCGCCTGAGTGTGGAATGCACAGAGGGCGAGGGTAGCTGTGTTTGAAGAGCTCCCAAGAGAGCCTAGGTTTGGAGCCGCTGTCCTACCTCACACTGTCTGTGGTCTCGTCTTCCTGACCTTCTCTTTTTTCTTTTTTTTTGAGACAGAGTCTTGCTCCTGTTGCCCAGGCTGGAGTGCAGTGACACAATCTTGGCTCACTGCAACCTCTGCCTCATGGGTTAAAGCGATTCTCCTGTCTCAGCCTCCCGAGTAGCTGAGATTACAGGCCTCCACCACCATGCCCATCTAATTTTTGTACTTTTATAGAGATGGAGTTTCACCATATTGGCCAGGCTGGTCTCGAACTCCCACCTCAGCTCTCAAAGTGCTGGGATTACAGGCATAAGCCACTGTGCCAGGCCACTCCTGACCTTTTCTTTCCAGAGTGTGTGGGGCACTGAGTGCCTGGCACTACAATTTTTTCTCACATACCATTGATAAATATATTGAAAATGTAATAAACTTACAGCGTCAGGGGGTGTTGTACTATGTTCAGAGCTGTCAGGAAACAAAGTACAGAGCAATATTAGGTTAAGGTAAAAATGCAACTCCATTGTAGAGCTAAGTAGGTCATCAGTTGCTCCTTAAAATTACTTATAACTTGGAAACTACTGAGCAGAAAGAGTAAATGTAGGATGAACAACAGCATGTGTGTTCAAAACTCCGTCCTGATTTCCTTGTAATTTTGCAGATACTTCCCAAGTGCCTTATGACTATTTTGCTTATGTAATTTTTTTTTTTCCAAGACGGAGTCTTGCTCTGTTGCCCAGAGCTGGAGTGCAATGGTGTGACCTTGGCTCACTGCAACCTCTGCCTTTAGGGTTCAAGTGATTCTTCTGCCTCAGCTCCCAAGTAGCTGGGATTACAGGTGCATGCCACCATGCCCAGCTAATTTTTGTATTTTTAGTAGAGATGGAGTTTCACCATGTTGTCCAGGCTGGTCTGGAACTCCTGACCTGAAACGATCTGCCTGCCTCGTCCTCCCAAAGTTCTGGGATTACAGGCGTGAGCCATTGTGCCCAGCCGCTTATGTGATTTTTATCAGGCCTGAGATCATCTCTTATATAGACAGGGGGACTATGTAGTTATAGACAGTACCTCAGAAGTCTGATGTCTGTGATCAGTCTGTCTTTTGAAATCTTGCACACCAATGAGATGATTAAGTCCTGAATTAATACAAAATGAGCATGAGTTAATAATAACACCTTGGCCTGGCTACCCAGCAAACATGTCACATTGGCTAGCAGAGTCCCAGGTCACAGGGTTGTCTGCCCGGCCTTATCCTCCTAAGCCAACCTGCTCACTCCATTCTCCCCTTGGGGGCTGAGCCTGCTGGCCTGGCTGGTCTCCCTCATCCTGAGTATACCCAGACAGTCTGAGCCTCAGGGTTTAGGATATGTCTCATCCCACTAAACACTGCTCCTTGCAGTTCTTCCTCACAACTCCGCTCTGATTCATTTCTCAGCACTCACCGTTTTCCCGGTGACAGGGCTCTCACCGTCCTTGGAGATGTTAACCCAGTAGCTGGCTTGGATTTGATTGTCTGGCTGGTGGGAGTAGGTTAGTTTGGTGATTCTTGCATCCAGGTTACTTGTCTGTTGGAAAGAAGTCGTCATTTAGAGTGTGGTGAGGAAGGACTGCACAATGTTATAGATGAGACATTCGCATCATTCAGATCGTTCATGCAAATATTATTGATTGTCTAGTGTAAGTTGGTCATCTGGGTGCTGGCGCAGCTGATGTGTCCATGACAGATAAGGTCTATTTCCAAACATTCACCTCGATGACGTTTCTTTCCTTTGAAGGGTGGTGGGTCATGCAACATGTAAAATCTTACTTTTCTATTACAGCTTGTCCAAGCTGAAGCCTGTCTCTCTCTATGCCCTTATGGGAAGAGACTTCTGCACTTGATCATTTTGGGATACTCTCTTAAAAAAAATTATACTTTGTTTCAAAGACAGCCTGGCACATAGAAGCCAGTTATGGTTGTTACTATTGCTGCAGTCCACTCTGCCACTTCTAGGGCCGGTAGCAGATGAACACCTGCTGTTTTCGGCTCATTCTGTGACTGCTGGCGCTTCCTTCCCTCACTTTGCTCATCTGTAAAATGGGGATAGGAAAACCTACATCTCAGTGCTGTTTTGAGGATGAAATGATGTTAGTTATATAAAGACACCTGGTTTTGTCCCTGGCACACAGATGGCACTCGGAACCCTTTTTTTTTTTTTCTGAGACAAGGTCTCGCTCTGTTGACCAGCCTTCAGTACAGTGGTGCGATCACAGCTCACTGCAGCCTCAACCTCCCCAGCTCAGGTGATCCTCTCGCCTCAGCCTCCTGAGTAGCTGGGACTACAGATGTGCACCACCACACCTGGCTAATTTTTTGTAGAGACGAGGTCTCACCATGTTGTCCAGGCTGGTCTTGAATGGTCTTAAACTCCCGGACTCAAGTGATTTGCCTGCCTCAGTCTCCCAAAGCATGGGCATTACTGGCACGAGCCACCTCACCCAGCTTCAGAACACATTTTTCCTCCCACGTCCCTGTTCTCTGCTTTCCAACAACATAAGCCAGGGCCCATTTACATGACAATGAAGGGAAAAGGTGCCTCCCATGGCAATTGTGTATTAACCTGGAAGAACGTTCGGAATCCTCTTTCACCCCCTCCTTATTGCTGTCAGAGGTTGACCGGCTGAGCTTGAGGACAGTGCTTAGCCACGATGGGCCCTGTGGGTGGCCCTTACCTGCACAGAGCTCTGCTTGGCACTGTGAGTGATGATGGCCTTGAGCATCATGTGGGACAGAATTAGAGAAATGCTGGCATTTTTAGTAACTGAAGAGAGAGAACTTCCAGGCACAGCACCTGCATTTTTGTTAAAGCGGGCTTCAGCCTAGAGTGAAAAAACAGAAGACAATCTCTGTGATCACATGAAACCGACACCCATTTCAATGCCTTCGGAGGTCTGACTGGAGAGGTGACGAGTGAGGTGGCCCTGAAGGTATCGCAGTGGGAGGAGCCTGAGGACACTCGGCTGTTGACCTCCCCGACTCTGCTGTGGTATGGACCATGGGGCGTGGTGGGGTTTGCAGTGTCCAGATGGCAGGCACTGGGTGAAGGAGGAGCTGCTGCTCAGCTCCGGCTGCCCGTGCCCCCATACAGCATGGCTCAGGATACCCAGACCTCTGACTTCCCAGGAGAAGCCACATTCATTATTTTTCAGGCAAATGGCCCCTGTTTAAGTGTTGCTCCCAGTAAGGTGTATGTGTGTATATTCATATCTGCACAATAGTCACTCTTTTTTTCTTGAGACAGAGTCTCACTCTGTTTTCCAGGCTGGAGTGCTGCTGTGCAATCTCGGCTCACTGCAACCTCTGTCTCCTAGGCTCAAGTGATCCTCCCACTCCAGCCTCTGTAGTAGCTGGGACTACAGGCACATGCCACCATGCCCAGCTGAGTTTTGGATTTTTCTATAGAGACAGGATATGGTCATGTTGCCCAGGCTGCTCTCTAACTCCTGGGTTCAAGCGATCTACTCACCTTAGCCTCTCAAAGTGCTGGGGTTACAGGCTTGAACCACCTTGCCTGGCCAACAGTCACATTTCTTACCTTCCTGTACTTGCACTATGAGCCTGGCACGCCCTCCTTCCTTCCCACATTCCAAAGCCCATCTTGTTTAGAATTTCCTTTCATGGATATTCTGGCCTTCATTGGTTAATAGGCATTTCCCCTGCTTATGAAATGCAAACTCCACATAGCAGGAAAGTTAGAAGGGTCAGCAAAATTTACTTTGCTGTTTAAAAACTAGCAATAGCCAGGCATGGTGGTGCACATCTGTAATCCCAGCACTTTGGGAGGCTGAGGCAGGTGGATCATTTGAGGTCAGGAGTTTGAGACTAGCCTGACCAACATGGTGAAACCCAATTTCTACTAAAAATATAAAAAAATTAGCGGGGTATGGTAGTGCATGCCTGTAGTCCAAGCTACTCAGGAGGCTGAGGCAGAAAAATTGTTTGAACTCAGGTGGTGGAGGTTGCAGTGAGCCGAGATCGCAGCACTGCACTCTAGCCTGGGCGACAGAGTAAGACTCTGTCTCAAAATAAAGTAAAACTAACAATATCTGGGCGTAGTGGATTATACCTGTAATCCCAGCACTTTGGGAGGCCCAGGCAGGAGGATCACTTGAGCCCAGGCATTTGAGACCAGCCCAAACAACATAGAAAGACCTGGTCTCTATCAAAAAATTAAAAACATTAAAAGTTAGCTGAGCACCTTGGCGCACACCTGTGGTCCCGGCTACTTGATCGGCTGAGGTGGGAGGACCACCTGAACCTGGTAGATCCAGGCTGCAGTGAGCTGTGATTGTGCCTCTGCACTCCAGCCTGGGTGACAGATAAGATCCTGTATCAAAAACAAAACTAAAAAACGAACAACAATTTCACAAGCGTTTCTGTAAACCATTACAAATATTGTCAGCATGTCTAATGATCTTGTACTTGGTTTAATAATTTGCTTTTTGTTTCAGATTTTTTGGTTTTTTAAATTCCAGTCATGAATACCTCGATGTCTTTGTGCTTAAATGTATCTGTGCTTAGGTTTTTTGGACAGATTCCTGGAAGGGAAGCTACCTGAGTCCAAAACCTTGCCTCTTTCAGCACTTTTCATGACCTGGTTTTTTCCTTCCCCGGTGGCTTAGAGGTGTGGGTGGGGTGAGTGGGTTCTGTCATTTCTTATGGATTGTCTTTGGGTGTCTAGATCTGTGCTGGGCTGATCTTGATGGCCAATAAATGGTTGTCATTGTGGGAATGGCATCAGTATTGTACACTGGACTTCAGTGGAAGAGAACACATGGCCGGCCCTGGGGCAGGCACTCAGGTGCAGTGGCAGAAGCCTAGAGATTCGCCCCGGGGTAAGGATGCAGGTTGGTTTGTGACATCTTTCAAGTATATATTGTGAGTTTAGGGGTTTCTCTGCTTCTATCTATTAACAGAAGCCGTCATAAGGGCAGGGTGCACTTACACAGTAGAAGGTTGAAAGACCTTGGGGGGACATTCTGGAACTTTTAAAGGAGTATATGAATAAGCCCGTAGCTGCAGGAGAGAAGAGAGAGACATGGAGATGCTGCAGCACAGCACTGACAGCTGGTGCACCCTCAGCCCTCTGCCCAGCACTGCCTTCCCCAGGGGGCCATTCTGGACTCCTCCCGGTCCCTGGATCCCAGGCAGAAAGCTGTTGCCCCTCCTGGCTTCTCATGCATATGGAAGGAGGCCATGGGGAGTCGGGGGAGCCGACATGAGAGCTTAGCCCTGTTCCTGATGAGCCCCCAACTCCAAGGGAGGAAAAGGCTCACTGGCTGGGCCCCGTGTCTCCTCTAGTCTGGAACTTGTCAAATGTGATCGATTCCCTGCCTTAGCTCTCTTGGTGGCTGCCAACCTCCCATGTCCTGTTATCCCTGTCTCTTTGCGTGTCTGGGGACATTGAGGGATTTCTGATTCTCAGCCTCCCGGGGTGAGGGCCTGGGACTTTCCTCCCGAGACTGTTCCTGTGTGTGCTGGGCAGACTGTTTGGGACTGGCGAGCTACAGCGGGGACTGCCAGGGGCTTTGTCCTGTTCCCTTCCTGGGGACTAAGTCAAAGTGAGACTGAGACTTAGATAAGCTGGGGCATCTTGTGGCCAGCAAGTGCTGGGGTGAAGTTGTTTGGGGGCTGCATCCAGGTGGTTTGGGTGCTGGGGCCAGGGTGTCAGGGTGCTATGGTGAGGGTGTCAGGGTGCTAGGGCCAGGGTGTCAGGGTGCTGGGGTGAGGGTGTCTGGGTGCTGGGAGGCGTGTGGTACTACATCCCACAGCCCCTTCGTCTCTGATCTGTCTCCTGGTAGGATCACTTAAGGACCCTTGGTCATCTCTTGCCGTTGGCCTGGGCAGCCCCTGGAGGTTGCATGTTTGTACTCACAGTTCTTGCAGTCACTGCTGTCACTGAGAACAATGTCACAGGAGTTTGGTTCTTCCATCTGTGAAGTCACTGCTGGTTAGCTTTGCCAAGGGAGCACCATCAGCCCGCCCTCCTTCTCTCCCCACAGTCTCTTCTTTTTCTCCCCTGTTCTCCTCCCCTTCTTTTTTTTTGAGACAGAGTGCAGTGGCACAATCTTGGCTCACTGCAGTCCCCACCTCCCGGGTTCCAATGATTCTCCTGCCTCAGCCTCTTGGGGAGCTGGGATTACAAGCATGTGTCAGGACACCCAGCTAAGTTCTGTATTTTTAGTAGAGACAAGATTTCACCATGTTGGCCAGGCTGGTCTGGAACTCCTGACCTCAGGTGATCCACCCGCCTCAGCCTCCCAAAGTGCTGGGATTATAGGCATGAGCCACCAAGCCCAGCCCTCTCCCTCGCTTCTTTCTGTCCTGTTTCCTTGGCCTCCTATTTGACAGAAGTCATCCCTCCCTCCCACCAGCCCAAGGCATTGTCAGTGCTCCTGGTGGGCTTTTTCGACTTGGAGGGGCTGCTGGTCCCCAAGTCTCACGGATCCCAAGGGCCTGACACCTCATTCCTGAGTGTCTCCTGGCATGAGGCATATCTGAGGGAAGGGACCCCTTTGTCTTCTCCAGTGATGTAGCCCTCCAAGGGGTGCCCTTCCCTTTCCCAGGACTTACATTTTTACTTATTTTTACTGTCAACAGTTGAAGAACAACATCATCCAAGGGTAAAGGGAGAGACAAAGGCAAAATATCCGTGACCCTGGGAAAGAGGCATGAGGAGAACCATGGTATTTTGTGTTTCTGGATTTGCCCAAATGGTGACGAACCGCCCCATTGACGAAACAGTGGAAATGTTATCCCGCAGCTTAATCAGTGCACACACCTGAGCCCTTCACCTTCTGTTTCAGTCATCAAGGAAGATGCAAGGATACCCAGCTTAAAACGACCAAAGCACATGACGTCTAGCCCTACAATCCCACCTAGGGGAGTTCATCCTTCAGATGCTCGTGCCTAGTGGGGACAAACTTGTCTGTGACCTTATTCATGGTAGTTGGGTATAAAAATTGAATATAAAAGTCAATAATTGGAAACAATCAAGTGTTCTTTGATAAGGGATTAGTTAAATAATTATGATGCATCTTCATTAAGAAATGTTAGAGAGTCATAAAAAGTGAAGAAGCTGTTTATATACACATAGATTCTTAGCAATGTTCTTCTTTTTCTTTTTTTTTGAGAAGTCTCATTCTGTCGCCCAGGCTAGAGTGCAATGGCATGATCTTGGCTCACTGAAACCTTTGCCTCCCGGGTTCAAGCGATTCTCCTGCCTCAGCCTCCCTGTTTTCTTTCTTTTTCTTAAAAGACTAGTCAAGTACAATTGTGAGCAGAGGGTAAAGAGCAGAACAAGAAATTGAGGCTGTAACTGACTGTGAATAGTCAATTGAGATAACTCGCAAACTTTGCACCAGCTCCTAGCAATCTTTTTCTATGAGACAAAGCCCAGGAAAGTGTATATTACATGTGCTCCCTTCTTTGTGTTTATTGATACATGCAAATTTACTTGCATGGGGACACAGCATTTCTGAAAGCAAACATAAGAGACTGGGCCTGTTGGTTGCTTCCAGGGAGGAAAATTAGCCAGCTGGCATTCAGAGGTGGGAGACAGACTTTTCATTCTCTGCCCTTTTGCATCTTCTGCGTATTAATCTAGATGAATGTCATGCTCATGCCAAAAATAGAACGAGTTACTACCTGTGCAGTTAGCAGGCAGTAGGCAGGGATTGTGAGAAAAGGCTGTTCTCAAACATAATGGGCCATTTCTCAGCAGAGACCCTTCTCTGGGCCTTTGTTTACTCATCCTTTAAGGCACTGCATTGGACAAGCTTAGGAGTAAGGGTGCTGGCAGGGGGTGTGCTGGCACATAGGTTGGGGGATCCAGAAGATGGGAAAAACGGTCTCACGTACGTCTGTATTAGTTGAAGAGTCACTTTCTTGGCCTCGAAGGCTTTTTCCTGGACCTGGAGTTTGACGCAGCGGGTGTCATTTGTGGAAAGGCCAATCATCAGAGCCACATCCCCATGCACGTTAAATCCCAACAGGCTGACGACAGGTCCCAAGAGGCTGTGGAGAGGAAGACGCAGGTGAGGCTAGGGCTGGCTCCAAGGTGGCGCTCAGGCCCAGTGGTAGGCATGGTGGGAACTGACCCCATGTGTTTGTCAAGGTTCATCCAGGAGGGGAGATGTTCGGTGCTTTCCGGTTGACGTGCTCCAAGGCTGGATGTCCCCTGTTCACTGGGTACAGAGCCTGGCTCACAGGTGGCAGGCAGTAAAGATCTGGCAAAGTCATGCTCCTAACTAACCCTTAGGAGGTCATCTGCTCTTGGCACGAGGCTGGGTTGTAATGAGATGTCCATTACAGGCTCACTGTTGTGTGAACCTTTCAGCCGTGTGTGCAACAGTATAAGAAAAATGCATGACGGACCAGAGCTGATCTTATGAACAAGGGACTTTCTAGACAATACAAATGACTCTTTCTGCCCCTACACTGTGGTCACAGTGTGAGCTCTGAAGGCTGACTGCCTGGGTCTAAACCCTGTTGGTGCCACCTTTTTTGCTGTGATGTTGAGTAAGGTTTGATTTTAACCGTCTTTGCTAGTCTGCATTGGTATTCTCATCTGGAAACAGGACTGCTTCTCTGGGAAGGTTGTGGAGAGACTCCAAGGAGTTTGTGGACAGTTAGCTGCCCGGTGGTCACGGAGCCAGTGAGAGGTATCAGTGCTGGGTGTCTTGGTCCACAAAGCCATCCTGTCTCCAGGGGAGATGTCTTTTCCTCTGATGTCTTCGTGTGTGCCCTGAGCCTACACTGTTAACATGTTCTTCCTCCACAAGTTGATACTCACTGAGGACAGGGATTGTCTTGAATCCCATCTTTGTGCCCAGCACAGCATCTGTCCCAGAGGAGTGTTTCTTACTCATATGTCAGATGGATGGATGGATATGTGCATGTTGACATGTGTGGCTTGCCAAGGACATTTTTTTTTCCCCCAGGCTGGGGTTCTGGGGCACAATCTTGGCTCATTGTAAGCTCCACCTCCTGGGTTCAAGCAATTCTCCTGCCTCAGACTCCTGAGGAACTGGGATTACGGGCACATACCACCATGCCCAGCTAATTTTTGCCTTTTTAGTAGAGACGGGGTTTCACCATGTTGGTCAGGCTGGTCTCGAACTTTTGACCTCGTGATCCCCCCACCTCGGCCTCCCAAAGTGCTGGGATTACAGGCGTGAGCCAATGCGCCCAGCCAGCCAAGTGCATTTTAATCATCTCCTTTTCCCCAGCTGACGAGGTTGGTGCTGATTCTCCATGGAGAGTCCAGATGCTTTGGAAAGTATGTGTAGTTTAAGAGCAGGGCAGGTGTCGCCATGAGATGTGTTCCCTTTGGTTTCCCTCCTCACCTTCCAAGTATGAACTGGTGCTCATTTCCCATGAACACCTTTGCTTACATGATTGGAGGATGAGGCTTCGGGGCCCATTCTCTTGCCTTGCCCGTCTGTGCTGGGGCAGAGGGGCGGCTGTGTGCAGTGCCCGCTTTCCCCACCGTCGCCCATGCTGCTGTCCTCTCTGTTGTCTCTACCTGGCCTTTGCTCACTGGAGCTTGCAACTCTGGGGCAGGGTGACCCAGTGGACGGCTGTGGGCACAGACTCACCCATTTCCGCCTATGAAGACGGTAGTCGTGGCTTGCACGTGGATCCCATCACCTGTCATGGTTGACTTCATGCTCTCCACAGTCACTTTTTCAACCTGTAATCTGCAAAGCAAAAGCATCAAGAGGCAGTCCTGTTTCAAGGAATCAGCCTGGACAGCAGGAGAAATGCCTCTGAAGCAGGCAATGAACAGCCTACCAGTCCCTTGACCCTCAGCCCTCTTATCTGCCCAGGCCTGTAAGCTCAATAACCTTGATCCTGTTTCCCCTTGAAAGGGTGCAGGCACAGCAGAGAGCGAGACTATTTCTTGGTGAAATATGCGAATACCAAGTACTATACCCATCCCAATCCATGGGACCACTGGAAGTTGAACATGAGGATCCAAATCAGCAGGTTTTCTGGTGGAGAAGCCACGGGTCAAGGAAGCACTTACCCCAGCAAGAGCTGTTCCAGGTCAGCATTTTTCAGCAGGTCTGAAAGTCCACTGACGATGCCTGATGGCAGGACGCTGTTCAGCACGCCCTGAGCAGACTCCTTGAGGTCTCCGACTTTGTCGGTCACATCATTCAGAGGCTGCTGGAGAGCGGAGAGACCAGTGCCATCGAGCAGTCCTTTTACAAGGTTCTTGTCTGAACCAGTGGATAGTAGGCTCCCCAGACCCTCTGTCCCCTGGGGTAGCAGACCACTGACAGCACCAGTGACTTCTGAGAGCAATGGGAGGTTCGAGGACTTGCCACCATTTCCCTCGCCGAGGAGGCCACCGAGGCTGCCACCTCCGAGTATATCAAGGGATGAAGTGAGGTCTAATATAGACAGCAGGTCCAAATTGCTCACTGTGGATAACACAGTCCCAAGCAAACCAGCCAAGTCAACCTTCTCACACTTGAGCATCTTCTCAATCTGCGTGGGCAAGGTGGCGTTCATATCTGAAAAGTGTAAAGAGATACGTGCTTGCTGTGGCCTTCCCAGTTGGTTCAGCTGGAAGAAGCTTCCCTGCCGGGCAATGGCACCTTTAAATGGAGGGGCCCACAGAAACTGTATATGGTGCCTGGTGCCTCCTGGAAGAAACAGTCCTTGCTGCTGCCTACTCCAGGGACAGCCTGGTGTTAGAGAAATTTGCCTGTGCCCTTGTTAAGAGCTACCATTTATTGGCAACCACTATGAGATCAGCCTTCTGCTGAGTACATCCAAAGGGATTTGGACATGGAGTGAAGGGTCCTTGTGCCAGTGCACTCCAGCCTAGGCAACAGAGCAAGACCCTGTCTCAACACAAACACAAATAAAAACAAAACAAAAGGGACAGGGTGCGGTGGCTCATGCCTGTAATCCCAGCACTTTGGGAGGCTGAGGCAGGCAGATCACCTGAGGTGAAGGGTTCAAGACCAGCCTGACCAACGTGGTGAAACGCTGTTTCTATTAAAATTGCAAAAATTAGCCATGCCTGTAATCCCAGCTACTTGGGAGGCTGAGGTAGAAGAATTGCTTGAACCCAGGAGGCGGAGGTTGCAGTGTGCTGAGATTGCACCATTGCACTCCAGCCTGGGCAACAAGAGTGAAACTCCATCTCAAAAACAAAACAAAACAAAATTAACAACCATTACCTCCAAATCACTGTGTGATGGGTACACAGCTGTCTTTTTTTTTTTTTTAACCATGTCTGGCCTTTTTCGTACATATTTGAAGTATTTTGTACCAAGGAAGGCTGCTGGAAGAGCAAAGCACAGGTTCTTCCTGAGTCAAAGCAGTCTGCATTGGAGCTGTGAGGTTGGCCCTGTGGTCACTCAGCACATGCCAGGTCTCCCTGTGTGGCCCTGTCCCCTCATCCCGGATGGCTGAGGTGGGCCATGGCTGTGAGGCTGCCGTCGGAGCACTGAGAGCCTTCCTGCTGGCCGTCATTTGCTAGTAAATCCTCGCTCCTTCTGGCTCCTCCATGGCAGTCATTTCTTGGCCTAGCCTTAAATTCCGGAGTTGCTCTGCCCTCAACCTCTGCAGGGTTCTTAGAGGGGCATCTGCGCCATCCTCATTGCCTCATGCAGGCAGTGAGACTTGGAGTGAGTGAACAAAGGGAGTTTGGCGAAAGCAAGTCTGGTCACGGGGATGATGGTGTGGCCCAGACTTCCCATTTCCTGGCTCCTTAAAGTGGGCTGAGATTTCAGCACCTGTGGGAGTCTGGGTGAGCCCTGGGGCCCAGCAGGAGAGGCTGGGCAGTGTCTCTGCACAGTCTCCAGGTGAGAAGAGGCACGTGAATTGGGGGTAATCAGACAGTCTGCCAGGGTTGTGTAGATCAGCCCTAGCCTACATGTGGACCCTGGACAAGCAGCCTCAGCACCATCTTGGAGCAAATAAGGAAGCTGGACTCTCAGGCTCACTGCAGTAGTGCCTGACCAGAATGGCCAGGGAGACCGGAGCATCTGTGCGGTAACAAGCTCCTAAAGTGAGTCCAGTGCCCCCTCATGTTCGGGACCTACTTGTTCAGAAGGCAGAGACCCCCTGAGCTTAGGAATGAGAAGCCTGTGTGAGCGGTTGAAAGGACCAAGGAAGGGTGTGTGGGGGAAACAGTTCTTACTTACGGTCTTCGAGTTTGCTGTCAGATATGAAGTACTTGGCGATGGGTAGACACATGCTGCCTTTGGTCCTCGCTGGGTATTTTCTGGGTAGAGGAACTTTTGGGACTTGTAGACCTCCAGGGAGCGATCCAGGTGGAAAACGGACGGGTAATCCAGCTGGAAGAGGGATGGGTAATCCAGCTGGAAGAGGGATAGGTAATCTAGGTGGAAGAGGGACGGGTAATCCAGGTGGAAGAGGGACGGGTAATCCAGGTGGAAGAGGGATGGGTAATCCAGGTGGAAGAGGGACGGGCAAATTGGGTATTATGGCAGGACTAGCTGGGAGATCCAGCTGGCCAAGTGCTTCTTCCTGGATGGCCAACATGACAGCCAGGGCCCAGAGAGTCAGCATCTTGGTGGCTGATACCTGCAAAGGAAGGCTTCTTTAGAAACCACATTCCCCATGGACCATCGGGCCGCCATGGAGGTTTGTGTAGGACATCCACATACTAGAGTCCTGGCCCTTGTGGGAGGGTGCCATTCACATTGTAGATATTCTAGTCTGTATGCTGCAGTCATGGGAAAACGCCGTATGTGGCAGTCAATGTCTTGAAGAAAGGGCTTTTTCTCCTTTTCAACTGTGCATAAACCTACTCTCCAGGCTGGTCCCTGATCACTGGTGTTACCTTCAGGTCACACATTCTCACGCCATGTTCCTCTGTCACAGGCAGCATCTGAGTCACCCGCTGGGGAACTGGAGAGTTCCGAATCCTGCAGCTGCGCTCTCAGGCCTATGTCTCGTCACTGGGGTGTTTGGTCGTGTGTCTTATGCATCTGCTCACTCTGAGGATTCTCAGCCTCAGCGACGAGGCACAGAGCTGGGTCCACACCAAATTAGGAGACCCCTGTTTGAGTCTGAGCTGTTCTGGGTGCCTTTCGAAGATTGATCCTCACCTCCGACTCTCACTTTCCTCAAAACTGTGATTCCCAAGCTTTTCCCTCTAATATTTAGGGTGAGGTGGAGGTTTGTGTCCTCTGGCATTTTGCCTCTGTGAGGCAAGGTGAGCTTTTTATAAAATTCGATTGTGGGTCTTTTTTTTGTTTGGTTTTTGAGACTGAGTCTTGCTCTGTCACTCAGGCTGGAGTGCAGTGGCATGATCTCAGCCTCCAAGTTTTAAGCCATTCTCCACCTCAGCTTCCCAAGTAGCTGGGATTACAGGCTCGTGCCACCATGCCCAGATAATTTTTTGTTTTTAGTAGAGACAGGGTTTCACCATCTTGGCCAGGCTGGTCTCGAATTCCTGACCTCATGATCCACCTACCTTGGCCTTCCAGAGTGCTGAGATTATAGGCTTGAGCCACCACGCCCGGCCCATTTTTTTTTTTTTTTTTTAAGATAAGGTCTCTCTGTGTTGCCCAGGCTGGAGTGCAGTGGGACAGTCTTGGCTCACTGCAGTCTCTATCTCTCAGGCTCAAGCAATTCTCATGCCTCAGCCTCCCAAGTAGCTGGAATTACAGGTGTGTGCCACCACACCCAGCTAATTTTTGTTTTGGTAGAGACGGGTTTCACTATGTTGGCTAGGCTGGTCTTAGACTCTTGACCTCAGGAGATCTGCTCACCTCTGCCTCCCAAAGTGCTGGGATTACAGGTGTGAGCCACCATGCCAGGCTGAGTTGTGGATCTTTGCCCATGCCATGTATAGGTATTAACAAAAGCAAGCTTTTTGCCATTTGCCAACACCCTAAAAAGGTGTCTATCCCAGCCTGGGCAACAGGGTGAGACCCTGTCTCTACCAAAAAAAAAAAAAAAAAAAATTAGCTGGGAGTAGTGGTTCACACCTGTAATCCCAGCTACTTGGAGGGCAGAGGTGGGATGATCTGTTGAGCCCAGGAAGTTGAGGCTGCAGTGAGCCAAGTTCACACCACTATACTCCAGCCTGGACAACAGATTGAGACTCTCCCTAAAAAAGAAGAGCAACTATGGCCGGAATGTGGTGAAGGGCAAAATCTGAATGAAGCCAGTGAGAAGTCTTCAGTTTGACTTGATTAGGCTTTATGAGGAAAATCTCAACACAGCTTCATTAATTTTTAAAATTTTACCCTTGTCTGCGAGAAATTCAACCTCAGTATCTCACATGACGTCTAAGCATGCTTTCACAGAAAAAAAATCTTATGCCTGTGACTGAGTTGATGGCAATATTGTCAGACTTTGACTTGAGTGAAACCTTTTGAGAACTTTGGGACTAAATTTCTCATTCTCCGAAAGGCAATGCATAACAGGCAATGGCTAACCACCTTCCCTGTGCTAGGCAGAGTGCATTTCAGCAGGGGAGGGACGTTGCTAAAGCAGTTACAAATGCATAAGCCCTCGTTACCGGTCCTGAGATGGACTGTGCGTTGCTTGTTCCCACCTGTGAGTTGGAACTTCTCTTTTGCCTGTTCCACGCAGCAAGTTCTTACCTTGCCTGGGGTGGATGG
This sequence comes from Plecturocebus donacophilus, assembly GCA_004027715.1. NCBI lineage: Eukaryota > Metazoa > Chordata > Mammalia > Primates > Pitheciidae > Plecturocebus > Plecturocebus donacophilus. The sequence goes on along the minus strand of PVKP010008935.1, from coordinate 38,440 downwards.
GTCCAAGTGTTCAGAAGCCGCCTTTCCTCCAGACTGTTGATGACAGAGCTGCATCCCAATTTTATAGACCAATGTTTGTCTGAAAAGTCATCAGACAAGAAGGGACACGATCCAAGAGTGCTGATAAGGGCGGCGTGATTCAGGCTGCCTTCCAAGATCAGCCCACCTTCCAAGATCAGCCCGTTCTCATCGCCGAACCATTGTCCTGCCTTCCTGAACGATGTTCGGAGTGCTTGGAGCTTCTTGTGAAGGGGGTGGGCAGGCCAGGTGTCTGTCTCTTAGAGGTAGGTTAGATAGCATAGCCTCTCAAAAATAAACATCAAATCTATGGCAAGAACAAGCTGCTTGGCATTCCATGAACCACATCCGGCACTTGTGGTTAAAGACATCCTGTAGCAGAGAGTAGCAAGAGCCTAAGGAAAAATCCCCAAGTCTGTGCAGGCATGGAACCCTGTAACTGATGTCCTCAAACTGACCTATGCTCTTTTTGATGCCAAAAAAATCCTCGTTTAGCTACACCCATGGGTAGAGAGTTAAGATTCTAATGAGACATGCAATGTATGTACTAGTGCAGGCAACCACTGCATCTGCAGGCCTAAGAATCCACTCACAACGTGCTGAACAGCAGCCCCTCTTTCTTGCCCCTTGATGAATAATCACTCAAAACTCCATAAAGGAAGATCCCTTGCATCAGGAGGGGCTGTCTCACTTTTGATGAGCTGTCAGAGGGTTCTTTTGCTTTGTAATAAACTCTTTTTTGGAGGGGGATGGAGTCTTGCTCTGTTGCCAAGTCATTTCTTTCTGGAAATGAAGTGGGAAGTTGTCAGGGTTCCAGGCATGTGCGAAATACATACATTCTTTCAGCAAAGAGCCCCTGCACTTTCTCCCTGCCAGGTACTGTGGCGAGTGGTAGACATTAGGCAGGGGGCATGCCACACTGTGCCCTCCCTCATGGAGTTCACCCCTTAGTGGGAGACACTGATAATAGGACAATTTTTTTTTTTTTTTGGACACAGAGTCTTGCTCTGTCTCCCAGGCTGGAGTGCCGTGGTAGGATCTTGGCTCACTGCAACCTCTGCCTCCTGGGTTCAAGCAATCCTCCCACCTCCTGAATAGCTGAGACTATGGGTGTGTGGCACCACACCCGGCTAATTTTTTTATTTTTGGTAGAGACAGGGTTTTGCTATGTTGCTCAGGCTGGTCTCGAACTCCTGGACTCAAGGAATCCACCTGCCTTGGCTTCCAAAGTGCTGGGATTACAGATGTGAGCCTCTGCACCCGGCCCAACAATTCTTGATAATGATACATGTGTGAAGGAAGACAAAGATGATGGAGAGAGGGGATGACATCCCTTTGGACCCACACCTCTGTGCTAAGTGACATCTCATCCCAGACATGGGTAACATGGTAGATCGAGCCATGCAAAGACCTGGGCAATGAGTAATGGATGCAGGGCGGTTAGAAAGTATTAAAAGCCTAAGTGGGCATGAGCTTGAGTAGTTCCAGGGGTGAGAGCATGGCTGAAGGTAAAGGAGACAGTAGAGAGATGGGAAGGAAGCTGTTGATCTGCAGATATTATCAGCCAGGGACCTGCCCTGCTCTGAACACCTTCTGGGTAAAATCATCAGTAGGAGCCCGCTTTTGGCTGCCTGTAACCAGATGCGTCCTGAGTGATTCACTGTGGTAGAGTTTGGATTTTGTTTTCAGGGTGATTGGAGGGTGGAGGGGGTTAAGCCTGGGAGTTACATAACTGGGCCAGCTCCCTTTGCTTCCCGTGGTTGCCCCTGGAATGAGACTTTGAATGGTGTCACTAGGTTGCTGAGGCTCTCATTTATATTTAAGAAATTCAGCAGGGAGCAATGACTAACACCTGTAATGCTAGCACTTTTGGAGGCCAAGGTGGGTAGATTGCTTGAGTTCATGAATGCAAGACCAGCCTGGGCAGCATGGCGAAACCCCATCTCTACAAAAATTCAAAAAATTATCCAGGCGTGGTGGCATGTGCCTGTGGTTCCAGCTACTCAGGAGGCTGAGGTTGGAAGATCGCTTGAGCCCAGGAGGTTGAGGCTGCAGTGAGCCTTAATTGCACCACTATACTCCAGCATGGGCAACAGGGCAAGACCCTACCTCAAAAAAAAAAAAAAAAAAAAAAATTCTAGTCTCTGGTCAGGGCTTCTTCTTACCTGTTATCTCATTAAATGGCTTCCCCAATTCTAGAGCCTATTCTTTGGGCCTGAGGCTTTCCCTGTATAGCAGGAGAAGGCCTAGTCATCATCTAGATTCCTACCACTTGAAGATCTGTGATTTTGTTTTGTGCATCCGCTCATGCTATTTGGTGTAACCACAGCATACAAAGCAAGAGTGCAGGCGAGGAAGCTGATTTTGCCTCAGGGGGTGGTGAATGCCTGCTTTAGGGACCTCAGGCTGGACATTGGGCTAGGGTCCTGCCTTAAAGCAGGCTCCACCTGTCTGCTGCCTCGCTCTCCCTAGGCGACAGGACCCCCCCAGCCCCACTGTGGTTCTCATGCCGTGAACCCCAACTACGGTTTCATTTGCTGAAGGCCCCATTTTGGACATTGCTGAATAGACAGTACATGGACTTTTGCATCAGATAAGTAGACCTTTGCATCAAATGTCAGTTGACCTTTTTCTCAGAGGGCAGAACTTAGAGTTTTATTCATGATGATAAGTAGGAGACAAAAAAACGTCCTAGGTCTTATTTTTCTTGGACATTTGAGGGAAATTGAATCATCTTTGAGATGAAATTCATGCCACTCGTTGGTGGGTGTGGCCCTTGCGTTTGGTGCCTCGAATGATTCTCTGAACCCAAACAATGAGCCCAACTGCAGAGGTCGTCAAGGGGCACATCCGGGAGGCAGCCTCTGATGAGCCTCGGGCCGCCTGATTCTTTGTCTTTCTCCTCTTCAACTTTAGGAGGTGGGGCAGCCATTGACTTCTGCTAATCCAGGGCCCCCGTGGTGGATTATGTGATATGGGATGGCTTATCAGCTGGGAACAAGGGCCAGCTTGTCCCTGAGCCCTAAGTGATTTGACCTGCCGACTCTTTGAAGGGAAGTCCTTTTCAAGGCTAGCCAAAGCTTGGCTTCGATCACCATGGCCAGTGATAATGCCGCTGCCAACTCTTAATGGCCTCTGTGTGAGGAGATCACAATAGGCCAGGTTGAGCCGAGGGTGTCCTAGGGACAGTAACTTAAGGATTCTGACCTTTCCTAGGTGAGTCTTTAGTGACACACACATGCCTGCGTACGTGTTAGTGCTTTTATCTTTCTATGTGCCTGTCTGTGTCTGTCTGGGGTGCTGGAACTCAGAGGTCATGGCTGGCATCCCCTGGCTCAGTCCTTCTCTGGTGGAATCAGTCTCAGATCTCTGCCAGTCACATGAGGTCCCTGGGGGTCCTGTAGGCAGTTTGTGTCCCTGGACCCTCTGAAGTTACTTATAAAATTTGGTGTTAATGTTCAATTCTCAGAGATACGTTTAATGAGATTCTTTTTTCTTTTTTCTTTTTTTTTTTTGAGACGGTCTCGCTTTGCTGCCCAGGCTGGAGTGTAGTGGCACCATCATGGCTCAGTGCAGCCTTGACCTCTTGGGCTCAAGCCATCCTCCCACCGCAGCTTCCTGAGTGGCTGAGACTACAGGTGCATGTTACCATACCCAGCTAGTTTTTTCCTATGTTTTCTGTACAGATGGGATCTCACTATGTTGCCCAGGCTGCTTTCAAACTTCTGGGCTCAATGATATCCCCATGTTGGTCTAATGAGATTCTTGATGGGCCTTGTGATGTATAAACGGTGAAGAACCTGTGATTTAGGAAAAGACAGAGTTTCTGGTGACAGGATTTGGGGCCAGACAGGCCTGAATGTGAATCCTGGTTCTGCTGCCTGCCGGCTGTGTGGCCTTGGGACATGATCTAATACTTTTGTCCCTTAGTTTCTTCATCTATTGTGGGTAGGAGACCCCACAAGTGCCGAGGTAAGGGTCTGAAGCCTCAGCTTGTTCCCATTTAAATAATGAAATAGAAAAGAGTTAGAAATAGAATCACATAATTATTCATAAGCAATCATAGATATAGATACCTATATATATATATATACTCAGTACAACCTTTTAATTTTGCTAATGTTTCTCGGGTTGCAAAGTGTGAACCTGGGGTGACATTGTGAAAGGAATGGCCCTAAGGCAAGATGGAGAGGGGGTGCGCCATGGAAATCACACTAAGACTTGGGTCAGAAGGAGTTGGCCACAACCTACAAACTCCCACGACTGAGCACTTGGCAAATGCTCCCCACTCTTACAACAACCCGTCTTCCTCCCCTCCTCTTCCTCTTCTTCCCCCATCTTCTCCCCAGCAGCATCATCACTGTCCTCATTTAGATGAAGAAACTGTGACTCAGAGAAGTTAAGTTGCTCCTCTATGAAAGTGGCAGGGCTGGGATTCAAACGCAGACATGTCTGGAGCAAAGCCTTGTCCTAGGCTATGCCCCTCATCTTCCTGATCCACTAGTCCATGCGATGCCTGAGGGCTGGGGCATGTCTCACTCACCTCGCACTTCCCTGTCTCCACCTCCTGCAGTAAATGTTGCAGGAGTGCACGAGTGAATGAATGAGTGAATGAATGACTGGGCCAGCTCCTCTGAGCCTCAGCTTCTCTGTCTGTCAAACAGGCTAACAACTCCCTGTCTGCTTCTCTTTGATGGTGCTTATGGGAATCAGAGTAGACAGTGGCTCTGAGTGTGTAAAGTGACAGCTGATGTGAGGCGGGGAGTTCCCTCCTCCACCTTCAGCCTTCCTTTCTCCTGTGTCCACCTCTCTTCAGAACAACACTGGGCAGAGATACGAGCTCCCTCAGGGTAGTTGGTTTGGACATCTTGGGGTTGAATCCCTGATGTCTCACAATAAAACAGACACTGGATTTCCCCCAAAGCTCTGTAGCTTTGTAGTTTTGGCTCAATCTCTTTTCTCCTAAAAATGCATGACATTAGGAGGCAGAGGCAGGAGGATTGCTTGAGCCCAGGAGCTCCAGACCAACCTGGGCAACATAGTGAGATCCTTTTTCTTAAGAAAAAAAAGTCTGACCTATTCAGATCACATCACTCTCCTGCTTAAAATAGTCAATCACCATTCCACACAGAATGATGCCCATGTTTTTCTATCACCATTCCACACAGAATAATGCCCATGTTTCTCAGTCACCATTCCACACAGAATAATGCCCATGTTTTTGGCCTAGCCCAGGAGGCTCTGTGAAATTGGACCTCTTCCTGCCTCTCTAACCCATTCCCCACCACTTCTTGCTTATTTCCTTGGCTACACTGGCTTTCTGTTCGTTTCTCAGATAGACCCACCTTGCTCCCATCCCAGGACCTTTGTACATTCTGTTCCCACTGCCCAGAACCATTTCCTTCACATTTTACCTGGCCCATTCACACTGCAGGTCTCAGCTCGAACAGCTTCTCCTTCAAGGCACCCTCCCTGGCCACCTCTTCTAAATTAGGCTGCCCCTGCCATTCTTTTTATTTTGAGACAGAGTCTCATTCTGTCGCCCAGCCTGGAGTGCAGTGGTACCATCTTGGCTCGTTGCAGCCTCTGTCTTCTGGGTTAAAGTGAGTCTTGTGCCTCAGCTTACCTCCCTAGTAGCTGGGACCATAGGCGAGTGCCACCATGCCTGGCTAATTTTTATATTTTTAGTAGAGACAGGTATCACTATATTGGCCAGGCTGGTCTTGAACTCCTGGCTTCAAGTGATCGCCTGCCTCAGCCTCCCAAAGTTCTGGGATTATAGGCGTGAGCCACTGCGCCTGGCCACCCTGCTGTTCTTGCTGTTCTTCTCTCTCCTGGTACCGTGAAGTGAAACTTCTTGGTTCTCATTGGAATTTGTAGTCCTTTTTCTTTTTATTGGCTGAGTTGTTTAATGCTGTCTCCATCACAAGTTTTGTGAGGGCAGAAACCATTCTTGCTGTGTTTTGCTCATGTGGCACAAAGTAAGTGTCAATACCTATCACTATCCTCACTGAATGAATGAGAACATTTTCCCCCCAATCATAAAAGTCAACCGTGTTCACCATAAACATTTTGGAAATGATATTAAGAAGAAAATTAAAGTAATCTGCCATCCTACCACTCAAGCTGACAGTAACAGCCTATATTTTGAGTTTATTTATTTATTTATTTCCTGAGACAGTCTGGCTCTGTTGCCCAGGCTGGAGTGCAGTGGTGCCATCTCAGCTCACTGCAACCTCCATCCCTCAGGCTCAAGCCATCCTTCCATCTCAGCCTCCCAAGTAGCTGGGACTACAGGTGTGTATCACCATGCCTGGCTAATATTTTTGGTATTTTTTTGCAGTGATGAGGTTTCGCCATGCTGCCCAAGCTGATCTTGAACTCATGAGCTCAAGCAATCTGCTCACCTTGGCCTCCCATAGTGTTGGGATTACAGGCGTGAGCCACTGTGCCCAGCTCATTTATTTCATATATGTATGTTTAATTCTCAGATCATCTATTAATAGGTTTGTATCCTAGTGTTCTTGTATTTTCTTATGAATGCCCTTTAAAAACATTATTTAATGCCTGTACAATATTTTTTATTAGAAATTTATCACAAAAATCAATCTCTTATTGTTGAACATTTAGATTCTTCTCAAATTTTCACCATGAAACCAATGCTGTGGCAACCGGTCTTACCCTTACATCTTCGTCTGCATCTCTGATTATTTCTTTAGGAAATTCCCAGAAGTGGGAATTAATCACATGCATTTGTGAATAATGTGAATATATTCAAGATTCTTGATCCATCTGAGATTTGGCTTGCTATTTCTGACCTCAAGCACTTTTTTTTTAAATGATACATTCAAACTCCTGAGCTCGAGTGATCTTCCTGCCTTGGCCTCCTAAAGTGGGAGGATTACAGGTGTGAGCCACCATGCCTGGCCACCCGTGGGCGGCTTTTAGCCAACACCAGGGAGAAGCCAGCTGTCTGTGTAGACCTTCTGGAGATGTTTCATGCTGCTCTGAGCTACCTGGTATGTGGATGTGACGGAGAAAGTGTGATTAAGGGGTGCAAGTTTCCATGCCTGTTGCCAGCAGAAGCAAGGTTAATGGGAGGGAGAGAGAAGTGTTGTGATCTCATTTTATAGGAGGGAAAGAGGGGTGTTGTGAGCTCATCTCCATCTTATTTTTTTCTGAACATTCAAAACCAAAAAAACGTGCTGTTCGACATGGTGGATCCGGGCCCATCCTTGAAGGCAAAGTTCTAACCCCCTCCTCTAGGATTTCCTCTCGATTTCCCCAGGCAGAAGGAATCTCTCCTTCCTCTGAGTTCCCACAGCCCTTTGGTAAAGCCCGCTCTTTGGTGGAGTCTCACACTTGAAGCCCTCATCCAAGTGTGCTGCGCCTGCCGTCCTGTCTGTCTGTCGGGCTGGTTGCCTCTCTCCCTAATTCTTGTCTGAGCTGCTTGTCACCCATCCAGCCTCGACCTGCTCACCATGTACCAGCCTCACTGATCTTTCTGTTTCCCACTGTGCCAGGCTCACCGGTGCCTCAGGGCCTTTGCATATTCTGTTCCCTCTTGCCACCATGGCTCTCCCCGAGATCAGCCTGAGTGATGGATTCCTCCACTTCACTCATGCCTCGGCTCAGAGGCCTCCTCCTCAGAGAGGCCCTCCCTAATCACTCCATCAGAAACAGACCTTCACCCCAGGCATACTCCAACTCCACTGTATTATTATTATTTTTTTGCAGCACTCTAGAACATTGCCTCGCTTGCTGATCTGGGTGCTCAGTTTTTGTCTCTCTTTCTGCCAGGAAGTAAACTCTCTGAGGGCAGGAGCCACACTGCTCCTGTCCCCTGAGCCCAGGAGAGAGTAAGCGCTCGGCGAGTGCTGGTGCTGTATGACTGCGCACACTGGCTTGGAGCAGGTGCTGCAGGGCACTTGTCGCAGGGCTGAAAGAAGAGGACAGCTCCACCCTGGGGTGGGGCTTGCATCCTCAGACTTTTCAGACCTGTTCTCAGAGCACCGCATCCTGGAGCACATGCCCAGCCTGCCTGGGACAGGGGCCAGTAGCAAGGGTGTCGCTGTCCTGGTACCACCTGCCCTTTGTAAGCAAAGGCCTCTCCAAGAAGAGCAGTGGGCTGGACCTTTCTTGGGGTGGGGACCTGCTTTCAGGGAAGAGCCTTCCCCTGCTGTGGGAGCTGCTCCGGGCAGGTGGGTAAGTGGAGGGCCGGGACTGCCTTTGGCCTTTCCTGGTTCCCTGCGTGGCTGCGTTCTCAGCAGGTGTCTTTGGAGGTTCTCTACAGTCTGGAAAGCACTAAGCAAGTCTGCCTTCCTTGGCCCCATGTCTCTCCAAGCCCCTTGAAATCCTCCTAGGAAGAAAGCAGGGTCTCGAGCCAGGACCTCAGCCCGGCAGCCCTCCTGCTCTCTATACTCAGCCTACAACTGGGTTTTTTGCAAACTTGCATAGGTGTTTGAAAAATATGTTTAATGAACTGCCAACATAAAACAATCAAGAAGGTTTTGTTTTTTTGTTTTGTTTTGTGATGGAGTCTCGCTCTGTCACCCAGGCTGGAGTGCAGTTGCCCCATCTCAGCTTATTGCAACCTCCGCCTCCAGGGTTCAAGCAATTCTCCTGCCCAGCCTCCTGAGTCGCTGGGACTACAGGTGCATGCCACCACGCCTGGCTAATTTTTGTATTTTTAATAGAGACAGTCTTCACTATGTTGGCCAGGATAGTCTCAATCTCCTGACCTCATGATCCGCCAGCCTTGGCCTACCAAAGTGCTGGGATTACAGGCATAAGCCACCATGCCCAGCCCTCAAGAAGGTTTTAATCAAAATCTGGGTTTCCCAATTGTATTAGATTGTGAAGACTGCCATAACAAATACTATTAACACAAACTGGGTGTCCTGGACAACAGAAACGTATTGTTGCCAGGCACGGTGGCTCACTCCTGCAATCCCAGCACTTTGGGAGGCCAAGATGGGCAGATCGTTTGAGCCTAGGAGTTTGAGACCAGCCTGGGCAACATGACAAAACTCCACCTCTACAAAAAATATGAAAATTAGCTGGCCATGGTGGCACAGGTGGTGAGCGGCAGAGCCAGCATTCCGGCCCAGGTTCGCCTGGTGCTAAAAATCTGTATGCCACTGCACAACATTATTATGAGTGCTCAAGAAATATTTGAGAAATGCCCCGTGACCTCCTTGTCTTTACCTCTCCAAGAATGGGGCTATCTGGAATCTCTCCCTGACCTCTGTCTCCAGCTTCCCAGAAAGGCAACTTTTATAACCTGAGCTTGGAAGCCCAGGTAGGTGGGTACCTGAGCCCCCTGGCCGGGCTTGCGGCTCAGAGGAGCTCTTCAGTGGAGGGAGAAGTCCTCTTGGCACTGGGTGGGAAGGGTCTTCTGGCCAAAACTGAGGCTGGAGGGGCAGGCCCTGGGCCCTGGACCCACAGACTTTAGGGAGGAGGTGGGTGGGGCCCTGTGGCTTTGAGGGTGGGTCATTTCCCTTTGGCATGTCATCGGAGCTGTGGAGTCCTGACAGGGCCCCCAGCTCTCAGGAGGGGCCCTGAGGGGCTGCTAGTATAGAATGTGGCAGTCATAGAGGCCAAGGGACTGACTGCGTGGGGGTGGGCAGAGGGAGGAGAGCAGGTGGGTGGCAGGGTCCAGGCCAGAGTTTCTGGCGTCTACCTTGTGGCTATTCTCTATAGTCTTTTAAAATTTTAAAAAATTTAAAAAATTATTTTCAAACTCTGCCAAGTATCGGGACCTATACCCTTTCTGAATATGTTGTCCATGCCATCATTTTTTGTTATGGCATGGCCTCTGCAACCAGATAGGCCTGGGTTCAAACTGCCACCTTCAATCAGGAGCTGTGTGACTGGGGGAAAGTTGCTTTCTCCTCTGAGCCTCACTTTTCATGTCTGTAAAATGAGAATGATAGGGCTGGGCGTGGTGGCTCATGCTTGTAGTCCCAGCACTTTGGGATGCCGAGATGGGCAGATCATGAGGTCAGGAGTTTGAGACCAGCTTGACCAACACAGTGAAACCCTGTCTCTATTAAAAATACAAAAATTAGCTGGGTGTGGTGGCGTGTGCCTGGAATCCCAGCTACTCAGGAGGCTGAGGCAGGAGAATCACTTGAACCTGGAAGGCGGAGGTTGCAGTGAGCCAAGATTGTGCCACTGCACTCCAGCCTGGGCAACAGAGCTAGACGCCATCTCAAAAAAAAGAAAAAATGGGGTCGAGCACGGTGGCTCATGCCTGTAATCCCATCACTTTGGGAGGCCGAGGCAGGCAGATCACGAGGTCAGGAGATTGAGACCATCCTGGTCAACATGGTGAAACCTTGTCTTTACTAAAATACAAAAAAATTAGCCAAATGTGGTTGCTGGCACCTATAGTCCCAGCTACTTAGGAGGCTGAGGCAGGGGAATTGCTTGAACCCGGGTGGCAGAGGATGGAGGATGCTGTGAGCTGAGATCGTGCCACTGCACTACAGCCTGGGTGACAGAGCAAGACTCTGTCTCAAAAAAAAAAAAAAAAATGGGAATGATAGATCCATTTATGTCTTTTGGGTATTGTGAAGGTTTGTTGAGGCAACTCATGTTGATGTCAGTACGGGGCCTACTGCCGAGACCAGCTTGGTTGTAGAGACCCCAACCCAGGTGACATTGAAGGAATTAAGAAACAGAAACAAAGATAGAGTGCAAAAGTGGGATTCAAGTGGGACATCAGGGGTCTGCTGGCATTTCCCAACTAACAGCACAGAGCAGACTCTGACCCACGTATTTATTCTTTGTGAACAAGTGATTATTTTATTTTTAGATGGAGTCTTGCTCTGTTGCCCAGGCTGGAGTGCAGTGGTGCAATCTCGGATCACTGCAACCTCCGCCTCCTGGGTTCAAGTGATTCTCCTGCCTCAGTCTCCCAAGTAGCTGGGACTACAGGTACATGCCACCATGCCTGGCTAATTTTTTCATATTTCAATAGAGACACCGTTTCACTGTGTTAGCCAGGATGGTCTCTACTGAAAATACAAAAAAATTAGCCAGGCACATCAGGAGCCTGGCGCAGGAGAACAACCCCTCTCCTTTTTTTGGGAGGTGGAAACCCAAGGGGGTAGGTGATGAAGTAGCAGAGAGAAGGAGGCAATGTGGGGTGGTAACTGGGGGCTGCTTGGCAGTGGTGTAGAGCTGTCAGAGTGTCAGTTTCTTCATTTGTCAAGTGCAGGTGCAGGGGGAGCCTGTGCCACAGGCACTGGAAAGGTAGCGTGAGCGAAGGTCTGGCAGATCCTTAGATCCAGTGACTTCCTGGAGCAAATGGCTGTCTTGGTTCAGGTTCACCAGAAGCAGACCCTGACAGCAGGATTGGAGTGCAGGTAGTTGATTTGGTGGATGACCCCAGGGAACACTGGTAGCAGAGTGTGGAAGTGAGGTGGGTAGGGGAGGCAACCTATAAAAAGCATGTTGGGCTGGGCATGGTGGTGCACACCTATAATTCAAGCTACTTGGAAGGTTGAAGTGGGAGGATAACTTGAATCCAGGAGTTTGAGGCTGCAGTAAACTGAGATCATGCCACTGCACTCCAGCCTGGGCAACAGAGCAAGATGCTTTCTCAAAAAAAAAAACAAAAAAACAAAACTGTGTTAGCAAGCTGGTTACCAGCATGGGCAACTGGGGCCCAGTGCCACTGGGGAGCTGGGAGCCCATCTGCAGCAGGGGCCTTAGAGTTGTTCCCTGCCCCAAAGGGTGAGAAAGCCAGGGTTATTTATCCACCGACCCCCAGGAAACCCCAGAGGATGTGGGTGTTGGGACCCGGAGGATGCATGGCTCAGGCTGTTTTGGAGAAGGACCCCTGTGCTCCTCTTGGCTGGGGGGAAGGATCTGCTTGCCTCTGACAGCAGAGGTCACGTGGACTGGGACAGCGATCCCTTCATCAGGACAGGTGGGACCCAGACCAGAGGGGCTGCCACATTCTCCAGGCTCCAGGCTCCCTGGAAACCCCCAATAGGTCCTTGGGAGTCAGAATAGACCGACCTTGGGCCAGAGGGAGATGGACTTTCTCACCTTTGCAAGTGGGAGTTCAAATGCAGATTTAATATGATTTAGAAAATTAATGGAATGTGATGTGTGGGGAAGAAAATCCTAGCCAAAGTGTGGCTGGGAGCTGGGATGCATGAAGAGCTTCCACACAGCCCTGACTCTCGGCAGCTGTTTGGTAAGTGGTCACTGACCCTGGTGTAAACACCTTGTGCAAGGTTGTGGCCTGGCCCCTCTGTGTCCCTCTTGGGCTGGCCAATGTCCCTCGCTGCCTCTCTGGGCTGTGAGCTGTTCCTATGCCTGTTTGTGCTCTCATGATGAGCAATGCATTTTCCTGGAATGCCTACCCCATCCCTTCCCGCAAGGATACTCGTGTAACTGAAGCTCTGGGTACTAGGGCAGGCCTGGGGTCTGGAGAACAAGGGTCCTATTATCTGTCCCAAGTGTCCTGACATCAGCGAGGCCAGAAAGACAAGGCAGTCCTGCATTGTCTGAGCGGGATGGTGCTTTGGTGATAAGGCCCAACGCTCCAGAGGCCAGGGAACAGCAGTGATGAAATCACCCACAGACGACGTGGTCTGAGTACCTACCATGTATCTGGAACCGTTCTCTCATTTACTCCTCACCAAAGCCCTCCAAGGCAGAGACAATGTCTCTCCCCATTTTAAGAAGGAAACTGAGGCCCACAGCGGGGAAACCACATCCCAGAGTCAAAGAGACATGAAGAGGCCAGGCCAGAGCTCCCAGCCTAGTTCATCTGTCCCCAGATCCACATTGTTCGGAGAGTCCTCTGCCCACCACACTGCCAAGATCAACAAAATATATGTCCCCACCCTAAAAGCCATCCCACCAAAGACAGTCTTGAGGCCGACATAGAAGGCAGGAGAGAAGAGCTGGCTCCCTGATTCCTAAAGCCTGGAGAGGCAGTCAAGACCGCAGACATCATCCGCAGGTGGCCTGATGTGGTCCAGACAGCTCAGACATCACCCAGATTGGCTCAGATACGCCTGAATGTGACCTGGATGTGGCTCAGCCATCCAGTCCCCAAGTCTGCCAGGGGGAAAATGACTCTGGTGCCGGGACAAAGAAACTCCAGACTGCAGGCATCACAGGCAAATGTTTATTGATTGCAGAGAGGGCTGGTCTGCAGAGAGGGCTGGTCTGCAGAGCTCGAACCCACACTCCCAGCTGGGACCCAGCCTGCCCTGATGGCCACCATCCAAGTCTTCACTGGGAGACAGGAGAGCTGGGTTTCCACAAGGAGCCTGGGGTAAGCACAAGGGCATCCTGGAATTGGAGGCGAAAAGTCAGAAAACAGGTTTCTTTAACTTCTTGTGTTGTGGTTTTTGCTGGTTTTGTCCTCCACAAGGTGACTGCTGGCATTGGGGAACCATGACCCTGAACCCACAAATACAGAATTCTCAGAAGGGTCAGGGATGGAGGGTCTGTGTGTGAACATTAATGCCCCCCCAGGTCCTGATGTCATCTCCATTTTGCAGATGGGGACACTGAGATTAAAGATGGCAAGCCCCTTTCCAAAGTCATGTACTCAGTAGGTGGCAGGAGTGGGATTTGCACTCAACACCTGCCTTGATCACCCCCTGCTTTGGGCCCATCCTCTGCATGAGCTAATGACAGGAAGGTACCCATCTCAGTTAGCAGGCATTTACTAAGCATCTACTGTGTGCAGCCATTGAGTACAATGGGGAACAGAGCAGACGGAAACCCCTGTCTTCTTGGAGTTTGGGCTCCACTCTAGAGGGGAGAGGTGCCCCAGAGCCCAGCACACAGTGATGTGGGCTGTTCTTCTTGAGGCTCATATTTGAGAGCAAGGGTGACACTGCCATAGTGCCTCTCCCCAGCAGATGCCATGGAAAGTCATTCACTCACCAAGCATTTATTGAACACCTACTGTGTGCCAGGCCTTATTGAACACTGGGGACAGAGGCATGGACAAGATGGACATCATCATGGCCTTGAGCTGAGACCATCTGGCCACATGGCATGTATGTGCGTGTGTGTATGTGTGTGTATGTGTATCTGTGTGTATGTGTAGGTGTAGGTGTATATAGGTGTATATGTGCATGTGTCTGTGTGTATGTGCATCTCAGGCCTATGCGGTACCTGCCCTGGATGCTGCCTCAGCTCCTGGCCTCCTTCCTCATCTTTCCTGGAACACCACCAATCCCTGCCTCAGGGCCTTTGCACTCGACATCTGATATGGTTTGGATCTGTATCGCTACCCAATTCTCATGTAGAACTGTGGCACTCAATGCTGGAGGTGGGGCCTAGTGGAGCCTGCACAACCGTGAGCCAATTAAACCTCTTTATGAATTACCCAGTCTCAGATATTTCTTTTGTTTCTTTTCTTTTCTTTCTTTCTTTTTTTTTTTTTTTTGAGACGGAGTCTTGCTCTGTTGCCCAGGCTGGAGTGCAGTGGTGTGATCTTGGCTCACTGCAACCTCTGCCTCCAGGGTTCAAGTGATTCTCTGGCTCATCCTCCTGAGTACTGGCATTACAGGTTCCCGCCACCATGCCTGTAATCCCAGTTACTCGGGAGGCTAATTTTTGTATTTTTAGTAGACATTGGGTTTTGCCATGTTGTCCAGGCTGGTCTCGAACTCCTGACCTCAGGCGATTTGCTAGCCTCAGCCTCCCAAAGTGCTGGGATTACAGGCGTGAGCCATCGCGCCTGGCCTCGGGTATTTCTTAAAGCAGTGCAGGAACAGCCTAATACTCTGTCCCTCTGACAGGACACTCCTTCCAGCTACCCACAGGGCTCACCCCTCACCTCCTCAGGCATTGGCTCAAATGCTGCCTCCTCAGAGAGGCCCTCCCTGACCCCCTGTCTGAAACAGCACCCCTTCCCTGACATCACTCTCTCCTCCTGAGCCTGTTTTATTTTTCTTCTCAGCCTTCCTCCGTTCAGCCTGATGTTATATCTTTAGGGTTTATATATCTGTGTCTTCTGCTAGAAGGTAGGCTCAACAAAGATGGGGGTGTTTTCCATTTGTTCATTTCAGTGGCCTCAAGCACTCAGAGGCATGCCTTCCGCATAGAAGACCCTCAAAAAATATTTACTGAATTGCTGAATGAATGAATGAATGAATGACAAGGGGTGGAAAAAGTGTACAGACCCCAGGCTAGGAGGGTCCCATCCTCAGCACAGCCAACCTTGTCACTTGCGGATGAGGAGGTGAGGCCCTGAGATGGGAAGGGACTTGCCCAGGTCACCTACAGGCTGGGATTGGAGCACAGGCCCCACCTCCCGGCCACGGCTGTCAGTGGCAGCTGTGCCCTCCCTGGGGCAGGATGTCTAGACCCACACCCCACTCACCTTGGTCAGCGAGGACTCAGCTGCCTCAAATCCCAAGGACTTCACCATCGACACTGGGACCCCAGATCTTAATTTGCCTGAAATAACAAACATGGTCAGAAACTGGTGGGCCTGGGCTGAGAGGTGGGCCTGGGCAGCCGGCGGGCAGGCTCAGGGCTCCTGAAGGGGAGCCCGGGCCTGGCAGGCCTGATCAGACAGCCCCCTCTGCCTCTGCTCGCCTGATCTCTGGCCCCAGCATCGACCTAGCCTCATCTACCCTCGCTTTGCCCCTGGCACTGGCTTCTGGCCCCTGGCAAAATGCAGTCCTCACATTCTCTCACACTCTTGCTCAAGAACCATCAGGGGCTCCCATCATCCCCAGCAGAGGTTTCTATACTTTGAGATTTTCTAGTCTAATAAAATAAAGAAATTAAAAAGGTGGAGCTGCTGTAGGTTACCAACTCTTCCCACCTCCACAACCCAGGGCTGAATTAGAGCGATTTCACCTTCTCTCTGCTTCTTCTGCCAGTAACAAGTAACATGCCAAGGACAGCAGTGGCTAAGAAATGTTGAGCACTGACTGTGCCAGGCACCCCCTGATTTGTGCTCTGAAGAAGGTACTCCTATGTCCCCATTTTACAGATGGAGAAACTGAGGCTCAGAAGGATCATGCAGCTCAGTCAAGGCCAGGCACCAGAAAGAGGGGGAACAGGCCTTGAACCCAGGTCTGCTGCAGTGTCTCCCATGTGCTCTTGCCGTCTGCTTACACCTCTGCCTCCTTTCAGCCCTGCAAGGCAGGGCGACTGCGTGGTTCATCTTTGCAAGCCTAGCCTCTAGCACTAGCAAAGAAATTGGGCTGGGAGGACAGACGCAGGAGAAGTCACTTACAGCTGGGTGAGCGGGAAGGCTCCTGGGAGGAGGTGGATTTGGAAGTAGGCTCTGAGGGGTGACTGGGAGATGAATGAAAGGGGCCCCATTCATGGAAATGAGGGCAGGGCAGTAAAGCCAGACCCTGGGGAAGAGTGGCACAGATGGCAGAGGCACACACCATTCTGGTTCGGCACCAGGACAGAGAGGAGGATGTCCGTGATGATGTTTTTCAGAACGTCAGGCTGTGAGAAAGAAAAGGGGCACTGTCACCCTGGCTGAGGACCCGAAGTTCCCACCCCTGCCCCCGTCATTCATTCCGCGTGGGTACGGCTCCTCCCCATGGGCAAGGGTGGCTGGTGGAGATGCAAGAATTCCAGGTCCTCTGCTGGTCAGAGCTGTGGGGGCTCCCAGGGATCAGAAGGCTGAGGTGGGGCATGAACTCAGCCACACCTGGGGCCTGGTAGGTGAGGGGATTGGAGTGCATTGAAGAATGCCCCATCCTCAGGGGCCCCCTGCTCTGCTGCAGCTGAATTTGCCCTGAGGGAATGTTGCCCTGCATTGCCTGAGCTCTTGGCTTCTGGAGGGAAGCCAGAAGTCATGATTTGCAGGTGGAACTCTTCCTGTTTTAAATTATTAGTCAAAAATGGTGAAAAACAAATCATAAAAACCAGAGAAAACATGCTAGACTGAGGTCTTGGGTTCAGTCTGACTCCCAGCAGGAAGGGGCTGTCTAGGGTAATGAGATTGTGAGTCAAAGGCACTTGTTTTCTAATTCAGGATCAAACTGCATCGAAAGAAAGAGTGTAGGCTGGGTGCAGTGGCTCATGCCTGTAATCCCAGCACTTTGGGAGGCCAACGCGGGCGGATCACGAGGTCAGGAGTTCAAGACCAGCCCGACCAACATGGTGAAAACCTGTGTCTACTAAAAGTACAAAAATTAACTGGGCATGGTGGCGTCCGCCTGTAATCCCAGATACTTGGGAGGCTGAGGCAGGAGAATTGCTTGAACTCTGGAGGCGGAGGTTGTAGGGAGCCAAGATTGCGCCATTGCACTCCAGCTGGGCGACAGGGTGAGACTCTGTCTCAAAAAAAAAAAAAAGAAAAGAAAAGAATAGAAAGTGTGTATCTGTGAGTGGAAGTGTGTGTGTGTCTGTGCTCTCAGCTGTGTCTGACACACAGTGGGTTCTCTGTAAACACTTGAGCTGGGAATTTGAACTTTTGTGGGGCCTGGCCAGTCCCCATGGTGCTTCTGTGGGGACCTTGTCCCAAGCAAATCCTGGGCAATGTCTCTTTTGAGAGTGGACCATTCCAGGCCATCCCCGATGCCCTCAGGCACCACCTGTTAACACTTACTTGGAACCAGCCAATCCCAGAGTTCATCAGCTGGATCCGATCAGAACTGCAATGGAAGATGCCTGTGAGAGTGGCCCCTGGAGTCCCACTCATTCACCATCCATTCATTCAACAGCGATTTACCGAGCACCTATTATGTGCCAGGCACAGTGTGGGCTCTAGTGATATTGCTGTGAACCACATGAAGTCCTTGCCTCGTGGAGCTTGCACTCTAACGGCAGGGGTGGGGTGGGGTGGCATGGGGGGACACAGAAAACAAATAGCAGTCCAAGGAGCAGAAAAATCCACCTCAGGAGTCAGGGCTGTGGTGGACGAGGAAGCCCGAGCCCCTTCAAAGGGCGCCCCAATTCCCAGCTCCACAGTTTGTTGCTATATAGGATTGTGGGCACAGGACACCAGGAAGTCTGATTTGACGTGTTCACAACTCATTTATATTAAAAAGTCCAGCCCTGTGTGGGCTGATCAAAGGAGCCTTGGGCCTGACTTGTCCCCAGAGACTCCAGCTTGCAGCCCTGCACTCACTCGGGGGCCACAGGAAAGCGGTGAGATGGGAGAACAGGTGGGGTGCAGAAGGCAGGTGGCGCTCTGCACTTCTGTGCTGGGTGACTGTCACCACCACGGCCTGGGAGGTGTCCAGAGTGGGCTGCCCACGGCCTGGGGTTTGCCTGTGCTGTGGCTGCTGCAGAGGCCACTTTATTTTCCGCCCCATTCCGTCTCATTCTGTCCTTGTCAGCAGGAGCATCCGGGAAGGACCTCCCTGCCCACCCTGGAGCAGCCTTCATCTGACAGCCACACAGGGGGTGTCTACAGAAACCCGTGGTCACCGGGCGGGACTCATTTCCATCAGCAGAATCTTCACAATGATCGGCGTGTTTACCTGATGTTATTCAAGTTGAGGATTAGTCGGTCGTCTTTGGTGTAAAACTGAGCCTCCGAGCTGGCTTCCTGCAACGAGAGAAGCCCAGACCCCATTGCTCTAAAGAGGATCTGAGTGTGGAGTTAGGGGTTCTGCAGGGAGGCTCTAGGGTCTGAATCTCAGTTCCTGGCTCTGTGACCTTGGCAAAGGGCTTGACCTCCCTGGGCCTCACCTTCCTCATCTATTAAATGAGATAGTACTTGCACCCACTTCCCATTTAGCAGATGACAATCTAGGCTTGTTGTGGGGGATGATGATGATGATGACGGCAGCAGCCACTAGGCATGGAGCCCTTCCTGTGTGTCGGGTAGTGGTTTCAGAGCTGAGATGATTGTCTCCTTGATCCTCACAACCCCGTGAGGCGGGTCCTGTCATTGTCTCCTTGCGGAGGTGAGGAAGCAGAAAGCCGAGGGAAGCCAGCAGGCCCCTGGTAAGTGCTCACCACTGTTATTACTCCTGGAAAGGGGGAAGCCACGACAGGTCCCAAATACATGGGCTCCAGAGACACAGCAACTTGACCTCTGGGCTGGGTGACCCTCAGGGCAGTGAGCTGGGTCCAGCTCCAGGTCAGCTGCACCCAGGGAACAGACTTGCCTGGCTGGCCTGGGCTCTGCAGGCCAAAGTGCCTGCCCGGGTCATGAAAGGGCCAGGTCATAATGCAGTGGGGCTGGGCTGGGCAGTCCACTCCTGCCGCAACTTGGACGGTGGGCTGAGGGTCAGGATTCCCTTCCATATAGAGAGCAGGGCACCATGCCGACAACCCCAAAAGGCACCATTTGTGAAAGGCATCCTGAAATTGTGTGGCGAACAACCTGCACACCTGCACACAGCGACCCTGCTGTAAGGACATGTGGACGTTAGCCTCCCAATCTCTGCCAGCTACTGTCCTGACTCCTTGGTTAAGCATGGATGGCCTTTTTTTTTTTTTTTTTGAGACAGGTCTCACTCTATCACCCAGGCTGGAGTGCAGTGGTGCAATCATGGCTCACTGCAGCCTCAAACTTGTGGACTCAAATGACCCTCCCACATCAGCCTCCTGGGTAGCTGGGGTTACATGCAGGAGCCACTGTGCCCAGCCAATTTAAAAAATTTTTTGTAGAGACAAGAGTCTCGCTATGTTGCCTGGGCTGGTCTTGAATCCTGGTCTCAACTGATTCTCCTGCCTCTGCCTCTCAAAGTGCTGGGATTACAGGTGTGAGCCCCCATGCCTGGCCTGTGGATGGCCTTACTTACCCAGCACCCAGTCATGCGCCCTGCCTCCTGTCCTCTCCTTTGCCCTCTGCAGAGGATGCAGCCGGTTCCCTGCTCGGAGCCCCTTCCCTCCCCTGTGAGTGTTGCCTTTGCCAGCTGGAGGCTGCCCCTTCTCTGCAGAATTGCCCTTGCACCAATGGAGCTGCCCTGCTAGGGGGCGATGTTCCTTCTACTCCTGGGTGCTGTTGGTGGCCAGTGACTGACTGACATGGGACTGCCTGACACAAGTGGGGCTTCCTTGGTTAATGCGGGCTCAGCGCGGTGCCGTCCATGCTCCATTGCTCTTGTGAGATTGAGTCAGAGCGCGGTCCCGGCTGAGATGGCATCTTTGCTCTCCCCTTCCCCGCCCCATCCTGCTTCCTTCACAGCTCCTCTCCAAGACCTCTCCCCCAGTAAATCCTCCTACAAGGATCTCTGTCTCAGGCTTTGCTTCTAGGGTTCCTGTCTAAGATATCCTCCTACTAGGCTTGTCACTGACTGACCCCCACCCCATTCCTCCACCGCCAAGGTTCCCCACACATGGAAGCTAACTGAGATCCAACCTGCTGGGGTTATGGAGAAAATCAGCTAAGAACTTCCTTGGAGATGACTTAGTTCTGCTGATGCTTCAAAAGAGGACTTGCCCCTCCCCGTCTCTGTGTGGTCTCATAGAGTCCCTACTCCTCTTACTCTAATGTGTATGTGGCCCAGCTCAGGAAGTTTTCATATTCCATTTTTCTGGACACAATGATTGGCTCAAGAATGGGTAGCTGACTCAGGCTCATTCAATGAGAGTCAGCTCTGAGACGTCTGCTGGGACTATGGAAAGACAGGTTCTTCCTGCTAGGATTGCCAAGATGATAGGCTAAGAGCCTAATGCAGCCTGGGGCACTCCTGTGAGGGAATAGCTTGCCTGAGGTTCAAGGCAGCACAGAGGAAAACAAGGCTGCTAGGTGGGGGAGAGGAGAATGAAGAGGATATTTGTTGAGCACCTGGATCCAGCTATTCCTGAAGCCAATAACTTC
This sequence comes from Plecturocebus donacophilus, assembly GCA_004027715.1. Taxonomy (NCBI): domain Eukaryota; kingdom Metazoa; phylum Chordata; class Mammalia; order Primates; family Pitheciidae; genus Plecturocebus; species Plecturocebus donacophilus. The sequence continues at coordinate 17,679 of PVKP010008935.1, read as the reverse complement.
TAGGATTTTTAGTTATAGGAGCGAATACAATTCCTTTTGTGCATATGAGTTGAGTTTCTGCCCAGAGATCCCTGACTAATAAAGTTACAGGGTTAGAATTGGGTCCCCAAAGCTCCTGGCTCTTGGTTGAGTTTTTTGTCCCCTGTCCCTGTTAAGTGATGAGAATGGTGGAAATGTTAAGAAAGCCAGAGGGTGAACAGGGCAAGTGGACAGAAGGGTCCCCCTGGTTGCTGCCAATGTCACAGATGACTGAACTCACGATGCCCACGGTGAACAAAGGGCGGAGGGCTTCATTGGAGGGAAACACTTCCAGCACAATCAGCTGGGCCACCTTGGCATGGCCTTGGTCCATAAAAAACTGTGGAGTGTCCTGAGTTAGGATCTTCACGATCTGGGTGGGCCCCAGCGCATCTGCAGCCTGGAAGGAAATCAGACCCATATGTGGCCTCCCGAGTGCCCACCATGGCCCACAGGCCCCATGTGGCCTGGCCCCTGCCTGCCTTCCTGGCCTCCCTGCTCTCTCTCATGCTCCAGCCACCCTGTCCTTCTTGGAGCCTTTGGTCTCCTGTTCCCTCCGTCTGGAATACCCTTCCCTTCAGGGAGGCTTCCCTCACGTCCCAGACTCTATCAGGGGCCCAGAAACTTGTTTCTATCAGAACACCCTTCGATATAGAGAAGTGTTCTCATGGCCCCTATAACCTGTCCCGAGTTACTGCACCTGTAATGGAAAGACTATCCATGTGCTGATTGGCTTCAGGTCAAACTGGCCTGCTAGACGGAAAGCTCTGTGAGGACCGGGATGTGGTTTGAGTGTCCCAGTGCTGGAATGAAACACTAATCCCACACAGATTCTCCTCGCCAGAAGCCTGTGTCCAGACCATAGCAAACACCCATTGAGCTGCGGATGGCAAACGGACCAACCTTTGCATTGATCAGCCCGATGCTTGACTTCAGCCGACGGGCCAACTCAGGAAGCTGAGGGTGAGAGGAGACAGGGAAGGTCAGCTGGAGGGCAGAGGGAGGCATGTCTCCCATACCTCAGTGCTGGGAGGAAGGTTTCCCAGGACCCCAGAAAAGCTGGGTGGGCCCAGTGACCCAGGCCATGTGTCTGTCATTGGTGGAAAAATAGCCCCTAGGTCAGCTTCTATGGGGCATGGAGTCCTGCTGGCCTGGACTTTTACTGTGGGCTGGTGATGGCTGTGGGTCTGTGGGCAGCTTCCTGATCTCAGAAGATGTTAAGAGGTGATTTCCTTCTTACTGCAATCATGAATGTGCTAGCTGGTGACCACCCCCCATTTTCTCACCATCCCAGTCCCAAGAGCTTGGTTATCAGTTGTCTGTCAGCTGACCTGAAGTCCTGCCATCCTCCCATAATGTTGGACCAACCCTTTCCCCTCAGGACCTCAATTTCCCCATCAGTCATCCGGGAGGAGGTGGCACAATATAGCTGACTGGTGGTGGTTATCTGCTGTGCCCTGTTAATAAGGATTCCAAGGTTGTGTCCGCATCCAGACTCAATAGAAAGGAGAACCCTGATCAATTAGTGATGTCTGCCATGAATGCCATAGTGGTGAGTAGTGGAACAGTTGCCATCCCTGGACTACTCACTGTCTGAGATGTATTTATCACCTTTGGACTACTGCATATCTAAGACACCCTTTGATTCCATAGGACTGTTATTTGGTAGAGGAAAAGGTGCATCAGATTTCAGGGAGCAGAACCATGACGGGGGCTGGCTGTTACAGGGAGGATTCCCACTTAGCAGCAGTCTGTGTTCAGGAAATTCCTATGATGCAGCCTGGGTGGCCCTATCCTCTGTCTTGTGCTGAGGCTTACCACAGAGTCCAACAGGACCATGAACTCTTCTGGAGGGAGCACAGCAGCCACTGTAGCTTTCACTACGTCCTGACTCACAATAAGGCTGAACTGGGTGTTGTCCATGGTGGGCACTGTCAGCGAAGTTGCAGAGTTATTGAACCAGTTGCTCACCTTTCCCTGTGAGTCCAACAACTTGGCCTGAGGAGACAGAGCAGGAAGTGGGCTGAGAATTTTAACTCTACAGCCTACCCAGTAACAATCTAGAAGGAAATGACACCATTCGGCCTCTTTTCTTTCTTTGCATTTGTTGCCAGGAAGCTTAGCCTGGAACACAGATGCCTGGAAACATCTACTCCATCTTTGCCCCTTGGATAATCTCTGATTTTTATTTTTTAAACTAGATATTTAAGTTTTTTTTTTTTTTTTCCATGCTTCAGCTTCTCAGATACCTCAACCCTTTGGATGAACAGAAAATTCAAAACTGCAATAAAATGGATGAAACTATTTGATGCTGCCATTTTCCCAAGGATCCGTATAAACTAGTCCGGGGGCTGGGCGTGGTGGCTCATGCTTGTAATCTTAGCACTTTGGGAGGCCGAGGTGGGAGGATCCCTTGAGCCCAGGAGTTTGAGACCAGCCTGGGCAACATTATGGAGCCCCATCTCTACCAAAAATACAAAAAATTAGCCGGGTGTGGTGGTGGTTGCCTGCAGTCCCAGCTACTCAGGAGGTTGAGGTGAGAGGACCACTTGAGCCCAGGAGGTCAAGGCTGCAGTGAGCTGTGATGGCACCACTGCACTCTAACCTGGGTGACAGAGGGAGACTCAGTCTCAAAAGCTGTCGTGGTGGCTTATGCCTGTAATCCCAGCACTTTGGGAGGCCAAGGTGGGCAGATTACAAGGTCAGGAGTTCGAGACCAGCCTGGTCAACATGGTGAAGCCCTGTCTCTGCTAAAGATACAAAAAATTAGCCAAGTGTGGTGGTGCACACCTGTAATCCCAGCTACTTGGGAAGCTGAGGCAGGAGAATTGCTTGAACCCGGGAGGCGGAGGTTGCAGTGAGCCGAGATTGTACCACTGCACTCCTGCCTGGGCGACAGAGCAAGATTCCATCTCAAAAACAAAACAAAGCAAAACAAAACAAAACAACACAACCGAAACCTGGTCTGGGATTCATGCTGCTGGCATGGTCTGGCCCTTCGGGGCATCCAGCCACCACATGGGTGTGCGGCTTCACATGGTACAGGGAGTTGACAGTTACTGGGCACTTCCTGTCTGCTGGGCACTGTGTGGTCTCATTCCATCCTCTCCTCAGTGACCGTTATGATTGGCATTTTGCAGACAAGCAAACTGAGGCTCGAGAGGTGAAGGAACTTGCCCAAAGTCACACAGCCAGGGAGTCACAGAGCTGGGAGAGAAACTTAGGGCTCAGTTTCCTGATCCTTGGCTTTTGTTTCAAGGTTGTCAAAGGTTTGGGGACTGGCAGGGACTTGCCTGAGAGAAAGGCTGAGGGCCCTGTGTGCACACTCGGGCCCCAGAGCGGGGAAATTGGGGGTGGAGTGCAGATCCGCTGGGTGGGTGTTCTTTGGCTTTTGGGTCCTACTGGCTGGCTTTTCTCCCTTGGCATGGCTTGCCTAAGGGGGACGTGTTCAGCCTGCAGTGATTTTTCTAGCTCTCAGCCCGTGTGTCCTAACAGTGACCAGGATTTTCTCTAATACAGGTCCATGCTGTCTGACTCCTGGTCGTCAGGGAAGGGCAGTGATGTCCCCACTTCACCCTCGAGGTCCTGGGACACTCACCCCCAGGTAGAGCTGAATGGTGTCGTCCTTGATGGCAGCAGACAGCAGGTCAAACTCCAGATGGTCAGTGCTGAGGGGAATGGGCACTGCTCAGGGATGAGAAGAAAGTTCTGTGAGGGTGGAGGACAGCATTGGAGGGCAGCGGGGGCTGCTGCCAGGCGGAGTTGTGCTGCTGCACGGAGGCAGGGAGGGAGGAGCAGGCAGTGATGATGTTGATAATGACGATGCAAACAGTGATGCCAGGGACTGGCACTCATGGAGCATCCGCCACGTGCCAGGCCCGTGCTGAGCCTCTGCATGTGTTAGCTCGTTATCTGCGTGATAACCTTAGGAGGTAGATCCTATGATGACCGCCTTTTACAGACGGGGAAACCGAGACTGAGGAAAGCGAACTGACCTGTTCACAGCCACACGACGAGAGCGTGTGAACCTAGTCGGCTTTATGCCAAAGTCCCGCTTTGGAACGAAACTGAACTATTGCTTGTAACGCTCACCGCCCCCCACCAGACTGAAAGCCGCGTTCCCCACTTGGAGGTTTTGGGTTTGGACGCCCTGTGAGCACCCGGACCTCAAGGAGGCTTAGCTTGGAAATCAGATGCCTGGTAACGTCTACGCCGAAATTCAGCGGGCTCCTCTGCTCCCCCAAAGATCTGTTCGCATCAGAATTCCCCACTTGCCCGCCAGGTGGCGGAGGCCTATCACCTGCCCCGGTGTATGGCCGAGGATGGGGAGCCTCCTGCTCCAGGGAGACCTCCGGGCCCGCCCTTGGGGCAGTGGAGGAGCGAGCTGGACTTCGGTTTGAGCCTCAGTGACCTTGGCTAGTCTCTGCTTTTCTCTGAATCTGTTTCCTTGTCTGAAAATGAGGGTATAGTGCCCGCCGGGGCAGCACCTGTACCAAAATTGGAATGACACAGAGAAGATGAACATGACTCCTGTAAAAATTATTTTAAAGAAAGAAAAAGAAAAAAGGAAAGAAACAGCGGTAGAATAGTAATTCCTGCCTCACGTGTAGAACTGGCACCTTGTAAGGCCCAATCTGAATGACGCCCACTCAGAACTCAATCTTCCCCATTACCAGCGGCCTCTGTGAGCTGGACGATGACTTAATTGCTTGGACCCTGTTTCATCAGAGTGAAGTGAGGTCATGACTGCTATCTTCTGGAGTTGTCTGAGGAGTCAGTGAGATGGTGCCCGTAAAACACCCAGCGGGAGGGCTTGCCCATGGCAGATGCCCTGTGGGTGTCAGTGCACGCTCATGTCATTCTCCTCTCCCCATTCCTCTCTGGTCGCCCTTGGAATGAGCCTCTTCTGATCCCAAGCAGTGGTTGGTAGGCTTTTCTTCTTCCCTGCCAATTTCCACTCTGGGGCCTGAGCAAGGCAGATTTTGGAAGTGGGGTCAGAAGCCTATGTCCTCCCATGTCTGCTACTCCAGGAGAGGGAGAAATGACCTATTTCCATCTTCCCCCTTCAAATCATCTCTGATTTTTATTTTTTAAACCAGATATCTCAGTTTTTAACCCATGCTCTAAATTCTCAGACTCCTCAAACCCTGGATGGAGGGAAAATTCAAAACTGCAGTGAAATGGATAAAACTGTTTGATGCTGCGGTTTTCCAAAGGATCCATAAAAACGAGTCTGGGGCTGCGTTTGTGGCTCATGCTTGTAGTCTTAGCACCTTCCATCTGTCCATCCATCCATCCATGCATCCATTTAGCATGCATTTGTAAGTGCTTCTCTGTGCCAGGTGCAACAGCTGCCATGTGCCCAGGACTTTCCTGGAGACTTTTATTCTGCACTAACAATCCTATGATATAGGGATGGTTAAGCCCCATTTGATAGATGAGGGAACCAAGGTTGAGGAGGTAAAGTAGCTTTCCCAAAGTCATAGAGCAAGTCGGGGCAGAGCTGGGATTTGAACTTGGGGTATCTGTTGGCTCCAACCGTACACACAGTAGGAGCTCATAAAGTCCTAGTCATGGCAACTTTCTGTCTGTGCATCTTGGGCAGGAATCAACTGGTGCTTAGCTCACCTGCCGCTGGGCTCGAGTTGCAGCTCAGGCCTGACTTGGGGAGGCCTCCCCCTGGTGGAGTCAGGGTCTGGAGGCCAGCTCCATTGTAAAGGAAAAGGTGGGAGAGAGAGCAGAGCACCTACCTTTCACCAGCTGCAGGAGGTCTGCATACATGTCATTGAAGGAAGCCTCGATTACGGGACACAGCTGCAATAGCATAAACGAGGGGCTCCATCAGGGAGGGGCCAGAATGCAGCCACACAGCACCCTGTGCCCGGCCCACCCGGCCTGAGTGCTACTGTGACCATGGCCACCCAGGTTCCATCCATGGGTTGAGGATTCATTAGTGTGTCCACTCCAGCCTGCAGGACCATCTGGGACCTTTCCAGTGGTTGTGCCCAAGGTGTGCTTGGCCTGCCATCAGCCCTCCCTCTCTGACTCCTTGTCTTGCTCACGAGAGCCTGTTTTCCATAAGAGTGAAATGGAGGCCTGGCGCAGTGGCTCACGCCTGTAATCCCAGCAGTTTGGGAGGCCGAGGTGGGTGGATTGCTTGAGGCCAGGGGTTTGAGACCAGCCTGGACAACATGGTGAAACCTCATCTCTACTAAAGATACAAAAAGCCAGGCATGATGGTGCACTCCAGTAATCCCAGCTACTCAGGTGGCTGAAACTTGAGAATTACTTGAGCCTGGGAAGTGGTTTCAGTGAACCAGTATTGTGCCACTGCACTCCGGCCTGAGTGACAGAGCAAGACTGCTTTAAAAGAAAAAAAAAGAGTTAAATGGAGAATTTGTTTCTTCGTACAGCAAGTTGCTACTGAATTCCTGCCACATGTCAGATTCTAGAACAGAGGCCAGCAAGGCAGACCCGACCTGACTCCTGAGCAATCTCTGAGCCCTTTGTGGCTTTCTAGCCCAACACATCCCTTTGCTCACCTGAAATTCTCTTCCTGAAATTGCCAGCAGTCCTCAACAGGGGGCGATTTTGTCCTCAAGGAGACATTTGGAAATTTCTAGAGACACTTGTAGTTGTCACAACTTGGAAGGGATGAGGGTATTACTGGCATCTGGTGGGTAGAGGCCAGGGATGCAGCTACACATCCTCTGTGCACAAAGAATCATCCAGCTCAAACTGTCAGTAGTGCCAAGGCTGAGAAACTCTGATCTAACCTAACGCTGCCCTGAGCTGTTCTGCTTAGGGAGAAGGTCAGACATTTGACTCGCTTTTCAGGGCAGTGCTCCAAGACTGTTGAGGACACTTTTGTCTTGTCGGCCGGCCCTCTGTCCTCTCGCGGTGTGACAATGCACTGAAACGGTAACTCCTGTGAGAAACTGTTCCCCGCTCCTGGCTGCACTGCCGATCTGGAGCCCAGAGACATGGAAGAATCTCGGCTCCGAGGCCCCAGCAGGCGCCGCTGGGGGAGCCTGGTTCTCACCCAGAAGGTGTCCCCGGGGCAGCCTCTGCCTTTTATCCCGCAGTTCTACATCCTTCGTTTCTACCAGCGGTCTCAACCCTGGCTTCACAGTAGAGTCCTCAGGGATACTAGGACCCCAGCTAGACCAGTTACATCTGAATCTGGGGGAGGGCCAAACCATTAGTATTCTCTAAAGCCTTCTGAGGTTCTGATGGCTCTGATGTGCAACCAGGCTTGAGACCCACTGGAAAGATTGCAACAGTTTTTTTTTTTCTTTCTTTCTCTTTTCTTTAGATGGAGTATCACTCTCTCGCCCAGGCTGGAGTGCAGGCGCGGTCTCGGCTCACTGCAATCTCCACCTCCTGGGTTCAAGTGATTCTCCTGCCTCAGCCTCCCGAGAAACTGGGATTACAGGTGCCCACTACCATGTCTGGCTAGTTTTTGTATTTTTTTTTAGTAGAGATGGAGTTTCACCATGTTTGCCAGGCTGGTCTTGAACTCCTGATCTCAGGTGATCTGCTTGCCTCGGCCTCCCAAAATGCTGGGATTACAGGCGTGAGCCACCAAGCCCAGCCTAGCCAGATTCTTTTTCATGCATCTTATAGAATACTCACCATAATATAAAGCAAGTCATCCCATCATCCTTTTATTTATTTATTAAAAAAAATTTTTTTTTTTTTTTTTGAGATAGAGTCTCTCTCTGTCGCCCAGGCTGGAGTACAGTGGCATAGTCTTGGCTCACTGCAACCTCCGCCTCCTGGGTTCAAGTGAATCTTCTGTCTCAGCCTCTCGAGTAGCTGGGATTACAGGCATGCACCACCACGCCCAGCTAATTTTTGTATTTTTAGTAGATGGGGTTTCACCATGTTGGCCAGGCTGGTCTCGAACTCCTGACCTCAGTTGATCCACTGGCCTAAACCTCCTAAAGTGCTGGGATTACAGGTGTGAGCCACTGCACCTGGCCTTAACATTTTCTAAATGAGCCCCTACCAGATGTTCACCTCTTAAATTCTGTGCCTTTTCCCTTTATGCCAGATAAAATATTCCTATGACTATCATATCAAATCTAGTGAACATTGCAGATTTGCTGATGGTAAATGGAATGTTGGTTTGTTCACATTGTTCTTTCTACTCAGCTTTTCACCACTAAAGACAGATACTATGCAAGGAGCATTGTATAATTTCAAGTTTTTGTCATCTTTTCTAGTGGAAAATATATTTTTAACTATTAAAATGTGATGCTAGATAAAATACGATTTTGCTGGAGGCTGGGAAGAAAATTTACAACTGAGTCCTACTTTATGAAATTCCCACTTTGAAACACAGAAATCAAATTATTCAAAGAAAAAACACATTTTCTTTCTTATGTAAGAAAATTCCAATGTTACCAAATTTTCACTTTTGGATTCCCTTAAAATAACTCCCTGGGTACGTACCTTTGCTAACAGGTCGGGATCTCAATATTCTAACTATGAGAAGCCATTGTCTTGAACTTTGATATCACACAATTTATCATATTCATTGTTCATTATATTCATTGTATCACACAATTCATTAATTTGTTATATTCATTCCCTCCCTTTTTCTCTATTCTGTCTCTGTTTCTCCCCATGCTCTTCCAAAAAAGTACTGGAGAAAGGTAGCTTGAATTGGGCTGAATCAACATTGCTTCTGAAGTTAACCTTTTAAGATCTGATTTGAGTTTCATTTATTGATTATTCACTTATTTTTCCCTGGCCTCTTTAAGATGTAGATATTTAGACTGTTAAAATAATGGATCTTCCTTTGACTACACATGCTACTCATAAATTTTACTAGTGGCAGAAGCAGAAGTAGAAAATCTTTAACTCCAGCTTAACAGAGAAACAAATATATAATTCTATATTGTACAGTTGATGTATATTTCACAAAATGGAGATGAAATGTTTTGCTGTATTTTTCTTGAAGGTAAGGACATGGAAACCAATTTGGAGAAAAATAAAAATCTCCATTGTTTTAAAGTGCTCTCAATAAAATCACATTGTTATATAAAGCATTGTGTTATTTGTTTATTTAGTTTTTGAGACAGGGTCTTGCTGTGTTGCCCAGGCTGGAGTGCAGTGGCATGATCAGGACTCACTGAAGCCTCAACCTCCTGGGCTCAAGGGATCCTCCTACCTCAGCAACCTGAGTGGCTGGGACCATAGGCATATGCCACCATGCCCAGCTATTATTTTTTTTTATTTTTTTGTACAGATGGGGTCTCTCTGTGTTTTTCAGGCAAGTCTCCAGCTCCCGGACTCAAGGGATCCTCCCCTCTCAACCTCCCAAAGTGCTGAGATTACAGGCGTGAGCCACTGGCCTTGGCCTAAAATACTGTTTTAAATATTTCTACTGTCATTTTAAAGTCCTCTTTACAAAATCACATTGTTTTAAAAAGAATTTCCTGGAATGGTTTTGTAAATTATTAAATACAATGTACCTATCTAATAATTGTAAGTATTACATAATGACTTTGAAACATAGATCCGATTTAAAGGCTGACACCAAGTCCAGCCTCATAAAAACACTAGCACATGTGGATGGAGGTGGGAAGGGAAAGAGCTCCTAGATGAAAGTAAAAGGATTAGGGTATTTTTTTCCCAAATTGTTTTAGTTATTACATCATCTTTTCAAAGAAAAATAGTCTCCAGGCGCAGTGGCTCATGCCTGTAATCCCTGCACCTTTGGAGGCTTGAGGAGGGCGGGTCTCCTGAGGTCAGGAGTTTGAGACCAGCCTGGTGAACATGGCGAAGATGCTGTCTCTACTAAAAATATAAAAATTAGCCATGAATGGTGCTCATCTGTAATCCCAGCCACTTGGGAGGCTGAGGGACGAGAATTGCTTGAATCTGGGAGGCGGATGTTGCAGTGAGCTGAGATTGCACCACTACACTCCCTCCTTGTTGACTTTGTCTCAAAACAAACAGACAAATAAAAACAAAAATTAAAGAAAAAAAGTCTTATTACAAGAAATATTAGCTATTTGACAAGGTGTTTTGACCCTAGAAGGGGTGGCTCATTGTTAAGAACACATCTTGGAATTTACAATGGATATCACCGATCAATGTGGGTGAATTCAATTTACAACGTTTTAGTATACCTGTGACAAATAGGGACAACTAAAGTGAGAGTCACCTGTGTTCACTGACTCAGAAAAATAATCCAATAGGACCTGGTGGGAGGTGCAGCCCTGAAGACCACAGCCAGACTGACAGGTGACAGTGGTATGCTAGGGCCAGCTTGTACTAGCTTTTGAGAACTAGTTGTTAAATTTCCACAAATTGTTTGAGCTGGGTGCTAAGCCCAGAGATTGTTAAAAATTAAATATATAAACTTATAATTAAATAAATTTTATTAAAACAAATTTAATAAAAACTTAAAATGTACTGCTTCCTAATTATTTTGCTGCATTTTACTACTATGTATTACTCCTGAGGTCACGCGTATATATCTGTTTGGTGTAAATATACAGTCATGTGCTATTGTACATGTTTTCCCAAGTCCGTTCAGTGACATCACACTGGTAGCCTAAAATTGGCCCGGAAGGGAGTATTTCTACCAGGGAAATCTGCAAAAGCTGCAAATCAGGGTTGCCTCCCCTCAACAACCCCTCCAGAGACAATTGTTAAAAATTTCTCAGCACCTCACTGTTCAAGGGCTCTGGGCTGACTTTGAGCAGTCCCATGACCTTGACCTCAACCGTCGGCCTCGGTCAACGGCCCACCCCACTCCACTACCCTTTGCTATCCAGCCCCAGATAATTCTTTCAGCAAAGCCCACCCAAGGAGACTCCAGTCACTTAGTACCAGCTTGCAGTTCTACCCAAGCCCCACAGGGGGCGCAATGTCCACAGGCCAGAGAGGCCCTGATGCCACTCACCTGGTTTTTCACCAGTTGGGGCAGAGCTGGCACTAGGAGGTTCATCACCTGCTGAGCTAAGGAGTTCACCAGGAGGGAGAGCCTTTCAGGGAGGAGAGCAGGAGAGACATTAGGAAGGGTCAGAGATGATCACACCTCTATTTTGCAGAGGGGGAAACTGAGTCTAGGGGAGGAAGGAACCTGCCCAGGGTCACACGACTCGTTAGAGATGGGGCTGGGGGTAGCCCCGAGCCAGGTGTAGGTGGCGGCAAAGAGTTCTCAGAAAGCTGCGGCCGGGTGTTGTCATTAGAACTTTGTGCCGGGCATTGGCATGATGGGAACTGGCATTTCTCCCTGTCCTCCTGCTAAGAAGGGAAGGGGGTGCGTCATGTTTTTGGGCACTGCCATACACCGTGCACTGTTCTACGTGCCTGATGACTGTTGCCTGATCAGTTCTCTCACTGCTGCCTGGAAGGTGTCATCACCTGCACTTTACAGGTAAGGAAAGTGAGACATGGGGTGGCCACTTGGCCACCATCACCTGGAGAACAAATGAAGAAAATGCATTCCCCTGACCCAAAGCCTTTGTTTTTACCCCTGGCTCCACCCACGCCTGTCCCGGGTGTTTGGAGGGGCTTCTAGGGCCCCCGCTTCAAAGATCTGTCCCACCTCCTGGTGTCATGCCTGAAACCCACCAGTATTGCTTCCGACCTTGATGTCCTGAACTTCCTTTGGCATCACAGATTCCCTGGAAGGAGCCCCAGATCAGGAATCAGGAGGGGATCAGTCCCTTTCTTTCTCTAGGCCTCAGCGTTCTCCATTTGTAAAATGGGGGAAGTCCACCGCCTGGCTTTCCTCCCAGGCAGGGTGTGAGCCCGGCTGGCAGCCGGTGACACTCACTTATGCAGCAGTTGGATACGCAGGCTCCCGTGGCTGGTGGCGCAGTCGCTGAGGACCAGGCGGGTGGGGCCACCTGCACTGGTGTCCATGCGGATGATGGCTTGGGCCTCAGTCTCCATTTGGAACTCCACGATGGTCTTGACCAGGGGCCTGGGGGGTGGAGGCACCTGACCGTGTGAGCACCAGCCAAGCCCGGGTGGAGCAAACCTGCCATCTGTCTCTGTCCTCCAGCTCTCATCTCCTTCTTTAGTCTCCTTTGCTGGTTTCTCCTCATCTCCACCCAACGTCACCCCAGCATGTCCCAGGATCAGTTTTCAGATTCCTCTCTGGTTTAAATCCCTTTCATCTGCTGACATCTTCTAAACATTCACCCAGCCTGCTACTGCGATGTCTCACGGGCATCTCGAGTTCTGCACACATAACACTGGGCTGGCTCTTCCCCCCGGCCTGCTCCTCCCGTGGCCTTCCCTGAGTTGGTCACTGACCACTCCATCCTGCCAGTGAGGCAGGCAAAATTCGTGGAGTCATCTGTGACTTCCCTCTCTCTCCCCTCACATACACACACGTACTCAGCTCACTGGGATATCCTGATGTCCCCACCTACGTCCAAAGCATATCCAGAATCCAGTCAACTTCTTGGCACCGCCCTGCCCCAAACCCCGGTCTAAGGCATCATCCTCTCCTGAATTGTTGCAGCAGCTTTGGGATAGCCTTTCTGTCTCCATTCTTGCCTCCAGAAAGTCTTTTATTTTTTTTTCCTACAGCGGCTAGGAGTCTTTAAAAATGTTAAAGCACATCCTAACCCTCCTCTGCTCAGAATCCTCCCTGGCTCCCATCTGACTCAGCAAAGCCATGTCCTTATCTTCTCCCACAGGGCCTTGCATGATCTGGCCTTGGCTGCCGGCTGACCTCTCCCAGCACGCCCCTGTCTCTCTTTCCCCTGTCTCTGCCATTCTTTGAGCAAGGCAGGCACACTCCTGCCGCAGGGCCTTTGCACTTGCTCTTCTCTCCACTCGGAACTCTGTTTTCTAGATACCTGCATGGTGGGGGCGGGGGAGAGGGAATGAGCGATGAGCCTGTCAGGCCTACTGTACTTGATGGCAGGGACACTCACGTGTTTAATCCGGCCACCATGTCCAGGGGGATCCTGACTAGCAACTCTTGGTCATTGGCCGAGGGCTTCACCTGCAGCTGGAGGATGTTAGCTGTGGTGACCTTCAGCCTGGATGGGAATCAGGAGAGATCAGAATCATGCCTTCTGCTCATTGTTCCCAAGCCTACTCCCTCTCTATCTTTCCCATCTCCCTGGGGTGCGTGGGCAGCAGTGGGACCCTAGTCCTGCCCACCGACTTCTCTCCAGATGGTCTTGCCTCCATCGTTCCCTCCACCCCGCTCACAACACTATCATGGTGGCTTCTCTTCCAGGTGGTGAATCCCAGCTCCTTGAGCTGATTCATAAGACCCTCTGTGACCTGACCCTGCTGATCCCTTACTCTTTGCCTTGAGGTTTGTGCTCCAGCCATTCTGACTGACTGTCACTCCTTCATGCCTTTGCCCGGGCTGATTCCTCTACCTAGATGCCGTTTGCTTCTTGTCTCCTGGTGATCATTGAGACAAGCTCAACTGTCACCTCCAGTGAGAGGCATCACCTCATCCTTTCGCTGCTGTTTTTTTTTTTTTTTAAGACAGAGTCTCACTCTGTAGCCCAGGCTGGAGTGCAATGGCGTGATCTCGGCTCACTGCCACCTCTGCCTCCTGGGTTCAAATGATTCTTCTGCCTCAGCCTCCCTAGCATCTGGGATTACAGGCGCCCACCAGCATGCCGGGCTAATCTTTGTATTTTTAGTAGAGACACGGTTCTGCCATGTTGACCAGGCTGGTCTCGAACCCCTAATCTCAGGTGATAAACCTGCTTTGGCCTCCCAAAGTGCTGGGATTACAGGCATGAGCCACCACACCCAGCCTTGCTCTGGGGTTGTATTAGGGTTCCTGTGTCATTGTATTATGGTTCTTATTAACTATTCTGGGAGTTTCTGGAGGGAGAGTCTTTGTTTGATCCACTCTTTGTGATCTGATACAAGTCGACGCTTGCAGACCAGCTGACTGAGCATGCAGAGTGTATCCTGAGCAGAGGTGTGGGGAGGGGCTAGCTCCTGGTGTGGTCCCGCTCCACTCACCAGATGACGTGCTTCAGGATGGTGTTCACCAAGCTGCCCAGCACAGGGATGCCTCCAGCTGGCATCTCCCGTACAGCATTTAGCAGTGGCAGCTGCTGCAGGATGCTGGTGGCGTCGTGATCCTTCAGCTCCTGTGTCAACTCTGGAGGCAGACCCCAGGAATTAGGGCCCAGGAGGAGGGGCAAAAAGGAAGGCTTGGTGGCTCCAGGCTGGGGAGAGGTATCATTCAGGGCTCCCTGAGATAAGGCGAGGGTGCAGCCATCTCTACGGTGGTGGAGGTCAGGACCAGCTTGCCAGTCTCCACGGTGTAGATTTAGCCTCAAGGATAGTGGCCCAAATGGGTCGTTTTCACATCAAGAGTGAGGCTGGGGTCATTCACATGCCTAAGCATTGCCAGCCTCTGCAGGGAATGTCAGCCACTACACACAGCACCTGGACCTACACTCGTTCCCCACAGCCAGTGGCAAGCACTTCCAGGGCCAAGAGGCAGGGAACCCACAAAGCCCTATTTGGGGCTGTTTTGCTGCCAAAGCACACTTGTTAACAATTGTCTGGCATCCATATTCTACAGGTGTATGGTCCAAAAGCCTCAGGTGCTGAGCGGAGGAAGGAGGAGCCAGGACAGAGGCATACAGGTCAGGAGCACTGGACTCTGGTCCCAGACATGAGCAGCTGGAGCCCGTCTGGCTCCTGTGCAGAGCAGGTCAGAGGTGCTGGAGAGCTGACGCCCTAGGAGCAGACCTCAGCCAGTGATTGGTGAGAGTTGGTGTATCAATACCTCAGCTCCCTCACGCCTCAGTCAGGATGGCTCAGATGTGTGTCCCTCATTGTGTTTCAGAACCCCTGTGTTATAGCATCTCAGCTGCAAATCCACCCACTTTGCCTGCTGTGGTAATGGAGCTGCGCCCTGTGAATATTTCTTCTTTGCCATTTGGCACAATGTTAAGCCCTTTCAGTGGAGGCTCTGGAGGGGTGTGGGGGAGGAAGGGGCTTCCCCTCATGGCGCTGATGTGCTCCTCTTGCCAGTGGCTTTTGCTGAGTGAGTTCTGCAGGCACCATGGCTAGCTTCTAGGCAATTCCCCAGAGATAGCTTCCCCGTGAGTTAACAGCAGCCCCCCTCCTCCAGAGGCAGCTTCCCAGAGACTTTCATCGGCTCCCTGGCAGGTAGTTCTCTGCCCACTAGCCTCAGTTTGCCAACTGTGGCCCAGATCTGGCCTGGGACAAGCCAGCAAGCTTCTCGGCCACAAGGTGGGCTTCAACCACATCCTCTGCAATGAGGGCTGGGGAGGATTCTTTGTCTGTAAGCTTGCTCTGTCCTTGGCTACCCCTTTCATCCCTAGGTTATCCTTTAAAGCTCACTCTCTCTTCCCTCTTAGTCAATTCCCCATTCCTCCAATCTCCTGGGAATACTTCTTTACATTAAACTTACCTGTTGGGATGACTGCGTGGTTTCTGTCTTCTGATTGGCCCTAACAGATGCAGTTGCTAGGCAGGACTGAGCTCCAGTACCCACAGTGGTACCTGGCTTGGAAATGCTTGGGATGCCTTCCCTTCCCTGCCTTGCCTCCCCACACTCCTGTAGGTGTTTCTGGGATTACTATCAAAACCAGCCACTTGCATACAACTCCTTTTAGGAGAGCCTAAAGCATGACTGTTCATCTCTAAGCTCCTTCTGGCTGAAATTCCACAGGCTTGAGCTTCATAGTTTGGACCCAGGCCACCTCTGCCTCCCTCCAGCTTCCCAGAACTCTCTGCTTCCCGTCTTTACCTGGGAATCCATCCTCTGGCTACAAAGCCTGTTGGTTCCACAAGACCTGCCCCTGCCCCTGCCCCTGTGGCCATGACCCAGGCCCTAGTCCCCTGAATGCAGAGGTCGGGTCCTCTGAGTGCTCAGGTGGCTCTCCAGAGCTGACAGGTGAGTCCCCTCTAAGGGAATGATACTTTAGAGCAGTGGTTCTCCATTGGGGTGATTTTGTCCCCAAGAGACATTTGCCAATGTCTGTGATCTTTTTGGTTGTCACAGTTGGGTTAAGGAGGCTGTTAAGCATCCTACATGCCCAGGACACCCCCAACAATAAACAGTCGTTTGGTCCACAACATCAGAAGTGCTGAGTTGAGAAGCGTGGTCACAGCCTTCATAAAGCTCTAGTCAACTCCAGCGACCCAGTGAGGAAGGCCGTCTCATTTGTGTCCCGAGGAGGAAGCAGAGGCCCAGGGACCGGCCCAGTGCCCTGAGCTGAAGAGGGAGACATTGTCCCTGGGACCCAGGCCGCCACACTCACAGCCAAGGGTCTCTGCTGTGGGGACAAGGAGCATGCTAGGTTTAACTAAGAGGGGGTGCTCTGAGGATGGGATTTCAGGTGAGGGCAGGGAGAGGGGCAGCTGCATCACTGCATTCAGTGGCCGCATGCCCCTTCTGCAGGCTCTGGAAGCTCAGCGTTTTTGGAATTGTGGAATTTAAGAAGGGAATCTTGGAATTATGGCCTCTTGAGATCACAGACACTCCAGACCTTTGCAACTCACTCATGTTCACCCAAGGCCTGGGATTTCAGCCATGCCTTGCACAGCCCCCATGATGAGGAGCTCTCTCTCTCCTTTGGGAAGCTGCTCCACCTTCCCCTTTGTCTTAGGGCGGCCAGGTCCAGAGGGACAAAACTTACTTTCTTTGATGACTTTTGGACCGAGGATGAGAACCCCAGTGGGGCTGAGGGTCGCTTGGATCAAGGTGGCTACCAGCAAACCGCAGAGAAGGGTGAAGGTCCACGGGCCGGCCATCTTCCCAGGCGTCAGAGAGCAGCAAGTGGTGGGTGCAGACCAGACCTGGGTGAGCACAGACAGCCTGAGGCAGAGAGGCCAGGAGCAGGCTCACAGTTCCTGGGGACCTGGGGCACGGTGTCCAGGAGAGGCTGCCGAGTGCAGTGGTTAACTGCCTGGGCTAGTGTGGCCTTCGGCAATCAACACACCCTCCTTGTGCCTCAGTTTTCTTATCAGACAAATGGGCATGATGACGCCTACGTCACAGAGTTGAGGGACAAATGAGTTAATATCCAGAAAGCATTTAGCACAGTGTCTTTCACATGGTAAGCACTTGGAATATGTTAGCTATTCCCTTACAGAAAATCCAGCAACAGTCCTCAGAACAAAGCGCTACTGCTTCCTGCGTCCCCCATCCCTCAGTAAGACACTTAAACCCGCTATGGTCCCTTCTCCGCTGGCCTCATCTCCTGCTTTGTCTCCCCTTGTTCTAGCAAGTTCCAAGTGGTTGGAAGTTCCCAGAGCATACTCTGCTCTCTCTGGGTCTGTGCCTTTGCTCTTGATTGTCCTGCTTCCTGGAATGCTTTTCT
The DNA here is from genome assembly GCA_004027715.1 of Plecturocebus donacophilus. NCBI lineage: Eukaryota > Metazoa > Chordata > Mammalia > Primates > Pitheciidae > Plecturocebus > Plecturocebus donacophilus. Next base: position 340 of record PVKP010008935.1, on the reverse strand, counting down.
CCTCCCGTATCTCCCTGATGAACTCCTATTTATCCTTTAAAACCCTGCCAAGATTTTTCTCTTTCCCTGTAAAGCTTCCCCTGCCCTGCAGACAGGGATCCTGGACCACACTTGGAGAAATGCTGTCCTGGGGCCCAGGACATGAAGGTTGGAGGCAGAAAGGAAACGTGGAGCCAGGTAGGACTCAAGGTTGTGAAAAAGCTGTTTGTTTAATCCACAATACTAGGGGGGCTGGGGAGGGGCTGAGTGGCTCCTTGGAACCAGGGAAAAAAGGGCAGAGAGGGAGAAAGAGAGAGAGAGGGGGAGAGAGAGAGAGAGAGAGAGAGAGAGAGAGAGAGAG